>CM055116.1:441399474-441621974 GCA_029206835.1 Rana muscosa
CTAAAGCTGAGGTATTCCAGCCGTAATACACCACTTTTACTGAGAATAGTCTAGCACAATTGCTGCTATATCACAGTTGGTGTCTACTAATGTGCCTTTCTAGGGGATGCCTGTATCAACCGCTTGCTGTATGCCTTTAAATGTTGCCAGCTCTGTCTCTGTACTTCATAGCCAGCTCACTACAATATTGTGTTTTTTTTAAACTGCTGGGACGCCCGCACATGCGCAGAAGCGCTGCGGCGCGCACAGAGCGTCATCCCCCAGGCTCCGCCCCCTTTCCCGGCTCACCTCTATATATAGAGGCGCGTGCACGCGCACGCACGCGGGCACGTGCGCCTTCGGCGCTAATTTCAAATATGGTAACAAGGGACAGGAGCCAGGGCCCCTCTTTGCCGCAGGCCGGGGGATGGACGAGCACTGCAACATGGCAGAGGAAGCAGTTTCCTATAAGAGAACTCACCATCTGCCTGGACTTTGCTCTGCTGAGAAGAAGCTAGTCCACATGACAAGAAAACATTCCACAGCGGCCTCAAGTGGACAAACACAGGTACCGCAGTCTAATATATTAAATATATATAAAAAAATTTTTTTTTTTTTTTTTTTTTTTTCTTGACCACCATTAAAAATTATTACATTTTTTTAGTAGTTACAGGCATGCACAGAATTTTGCGGGAATACCATTAGGTAACAGACAGAAAGACAAATTAGGCTTGGGGGTCCCCCAATAGAACCAAGTTCCTGGGGGCCCCCACTTACCTGTTCCCCGCCGCAGGACTTTGTTTGGTCCACAAAAGCCCAAACTTCACCTATCACGGCAGGCATTGTAATCAAACCTTCAGGGACCGGGTTCCCAAGGATTCCACTCCCCTGGACCTGTATAGCACCCTGCACAGAAAACATCTTGGTCGTGGGTATGACCAGAGCTCTGGATCCCAGGGTCCAGCTCTCCTAAGAGAAGCATTACAGGCAAAACCTTGCTCTTCTCTGCAAGGCCCGGGTACCGACCGTTTAGCTATGAAGCTTTTTTGGTCGGATCCGGAATAGCTTACTGAGGCCCAAAAGAACCTGTACGCAAGCTCAGTGAAAAACACATGTTTCTTCTTGGCCAACACCTTAGACACTGGCAAAAAACCGAGGTGCTCCCGGATGGGAGGGGCTTATATAGGGGAGGGTACTTCCGATTTTGGAAGTTGCCAGTGCCAGCACCTGACGGTATCTATATAACCCATTAGTAATGACTATGTCGCTCTGTGTCCCGTGATGTACGAGAAAGAAAAAACCTCCTCTGTTACATACACAGGAGCAGGTGAACTGAGGACAGCCACAGTACCAGGTACTTCTGCGGGGTCTCTACGGTCACTAACCTCTAAATTTTCAGGGGAGACTGGTGCAGCAGAAGCATGCCCAAGATCCTCAGAGCCCGATGGAGACCCCCTTCGCTTCCTGGAAGATTTAGTTCCGGAGCTTCTGGACGGCATATTCCTAAGCCCAAAGCTGAGGTATTTCAGCCGTAATACACCACTTTTACTGATAATAGTCTAGCACAATTGCTGCTATATAACAGTTGGTGTCTACTAAAGTGCCTTTCTAGGGGATGCCTGCATCAACCGCCTCTGTGTGCCTTATTTACTGTTGCTAGCTCTGTCTGTGCACTTCAATAGCCAGCTGTGATTGTGCCTTTAAACGCTGGACGCCCGCACATGCGCAGTAGCGCTGCGGCGCACACCGAGCGTCATCCACCCGCTCCGCCCCTTTTTCCAGATCGCCTCTATATATAGAGGCGCGTGCTCGCGCACGCGCGCGGGCACGTGCGCCTTCGGCGCTCTTTTAAAAAAAAATAAGGAACTAGATGGGAGCCAGGGTCCCTGCCGCAGGGCCCGGGGATGGATGAGCGCAGCAACAGGGCAGAGGAGACAGCTTCGCAGCAGAGAACTTACCAACTGCCTGGATTTGACTTTGGAAGAAAAAATCCACATTACAAGAAAAAAGAACCATAGCGGCCTCTAGTGTTTAACACAGGTACCGCGGTCTTACCATTTTTTTATTTTTTTTCTTCTTGCCTACTATTAAATTTTTTTACATTTTCTTAGTAGTAACAGGCATGCACAGAATATTAGCGGGAATACCTTAGGTAACAGGCAGAAAGACAAAATAGGCTTTGGGGTCCCCCAATAGAACCAAGTTCCTGAGGGCCCCCACTTACCTTTTCCTCGCCGCAGGACTCTGTTTGGTCCACAGAAGCCCAAACTTCACCTATCACGGCAGGCATTGTAATTAAACCTTCAGGGACCGGGTTCCCAAGGATTCCACTCCCCTGGACCTGTATAGCACCCTGCACAGAAACCATCTTGGTCGTGGGTATGACCAGAGCTCTGGATCCCAGGGTCCAGCCCTCCTAAGAGAGGCATTACAGGCAAAACCTTGCTCTTCTCTTGCAAGGCCCGGGTACCGACCGTTTAGCTATGAAGCTTTTTTGGTCGGATCCGGAATAGCTTACTGAGGCCCAAAAGAACCTGTACGCAAGCTCAGTGAAAAACACATGTTACTTCTTGGCCAACACCTTAGACACTGGCAAAAAACTGAGGTACTCCCGGATGGGAGGGGCTTATATAGGGGAGGGTACTTCCGGTTTTGGAAGTTGCCAGTGCCAGCACCTGAAGGTATCTATATAACCCACATAGTCATTACTATGTCGCTCTGTGTCCTGTGATGTACGAGAAAGAAACAGATTTTTGCATATATTATTGCCCATTTAACACAAGTGACAGAACTTTAAAGCAGACCTTCATTCACTTTTTCTACCAATTCTCATCTTACTCCTCCCCCCCCCCTTTCAGCAAACTGCAATGAAAAATATTTTTAGCATGGGGGGGGTTGGGGAGAATGTTCCCCCTTGCCTGAAGCCTCCTGGGTTACCCACGTCGTGCCTACTAGGAGGCTTTGCAGCTATGCAGAAATGCACTGTGCATGTGCAGTGGGACATTATCGGCGGATGGCAGCTATGACCTAAAAGAGACAGCGGACTTCCTAATGGCGTTAGTAAAAAAAAGATTGCACTGCAGCAGCTTTCATCAGAGGATCTTGCTGGGCGAGTATGTTATTTCACCTCAACACAGCAGACAAGATAAGGGAGTTAGGGGGGCAGGTGAAGATGAAAATTAACCCTAGGAAGTGGGAGGGGCTGGGGGGTGTAAAGTTCCCCTAAGGTAATCTTCATTTAAATACTAAACATAACATAAACAGATGCTGATATCTTTAGCTCAGCATTAAAACCAAAAATGTATCCACTGGCTATATCTGATCTATTATGTTCACCCCGACATGAAATAAAGTGAATGTAAACAGAATACACATTAGTGACCAAACATGGAAAGAAGGGACAGGTGACACACCAAGGTAGGTAGACAAATTATTAAAAGCTTATTAAGGTTTATTTCGACACACTACTAAAAAAACAAAACAAAAAAAAAAAAAGTTTTTCTGTCTCTTCCCCCTTTGTGGAGAGATTTCTTATCAATCGGTCCCTCAGACACATGGGAAATTTCTCCATTAGGAACAGAACAAAACAATAAAAACCTATCCCCACTCCAAACCAAAAGATATAAAGATATTCAAGCATAAGCAGCACAATTTTCTAAACAAAGTAAAACTAAACAAATGAGAAAAGCAACTTCACACTAGGATCTTATTCACAATAATGCCGCACAACACTAGGTGTTCCATACAATATCTGCATGGTTTTGTGCTTATTTATGTGCGTTATCACACTACATACACAGGCCAGCTCAATGGGCTGTCCTATATATAACACACATGGCAAAAGTAGGTCACACAACGCTTCAAGCTCTGTGCATTTTTTACCTGTGCTTTTATTGAATGTTTTCTTTTGAAGAACCATGTGTTGTGTATGGGGTGCCATTAATAATAAATGGCATAGTGAGCACAACATGCTATAATGTGAATGCATCCTTACTGTACTTACTGTAAACATCTTTAAAGAAAATGTATGATTTAGGACTTCCTCGAATTTAATGCGTGAAACTGAGCTCTAACAAATAAAAAATGCAATGCTTTCATACCTAGTTGTACCTTGAGAACATTGTACTGATCCTTGTGTTGTTGAATTTGGGCAAGCTGCTGTGAGACTGTAGTTTGAAACTGTTCATTTTTAGCTTGTAAAGAAGAAACCGATTGCTTCAACTCCTCTATCTGAGTGTCCTGCAAATTGTAAGTCAAGAAGAAAGCTATCAACCAAAAGAGAGATTGCTGTGGCTATGTACTATAGTCTGCAAATTATGGAAAAATAGTAAACTCCCAGGTTCAAGATCAACTCCAGATGGGAGTAAAAAAAAAAAAACACAATCATAAAAACATTAAAGTGGTTGTAAAGCCTTAATGCCTTGAAAGAGCCACCGCAACCCTAAGTAATCAACCTTCCTGATATACCCCAAAAGGTAAAAATCACTGATATTGTATCTTCTTTATTGCAGTACTGCTCCCTGTCACGTGACCGCAGTCCCCTTGCACTGGCTAACACGCCGGTGGGCATGCACATTATCTTCTAGCTCTGTGTTTCATGAGAAGACATGCGAGTTGAAGGTGGATATAAAAGGCGGGACTGAGTGAGGGAGAGCGGCACTGGCTGGCTTGGAGTACTAAAGCATGTGATATGCATATGTCACACGAAAGGGAAATGAGTGGCCGGACTGAGTGCAACGGAGTGGAGCTGGCTGGCTGAGGAAACTGGGACCAACAACGGTATGCGGAAGTGTCAGTGAGCAGTCAATTTTGGCTGCTCAAACCAATCCTTGTAGGTCCAAAAGAGGAGGGGTCCTGAATGGTTTGATTAGATAGATGTTTCTAATCAACCATTTATAAAACTAAAAAGTGAATACAGAAGTGGATGCCAGGAATTAAAGAAACATGGGGAGATAATCATTCTTGGCCGGAATTCCACTTTAAATGTATTGTGTAGATAGATATCAGGCTTCTAAAATTGACTGTACCAATCTCAGATTGGTAAGGGCCAGATCTAGAAGCCAGTCACAGTATCTCACAAAAGTGAGTACACCTCTCACATGAGACATGACAACAGTGCAGAATTGACACTTTGCTACAATGTAAAGTAGTGAGTGTACAGCTTGTATAACAGTGTAAATTTGCTGTCCCCTCAAAATAACTCAACACACAGCCATTAATGTCTAAACCGCTGGCAACAAAAGTGAGTACACCAATAAGGGAAAATGTCCAAATTGGGCCCAAAGTGTCAATATTGTGTGTGGCCACCATTATTTTCCAGCACTGCCTTAACCCTCTTGGGCATGGAGTTCACCAGAGCTTCACAGGTTGCCATTGGAGTCCTCTTCCACTCCTCCATGACGACATTACAGAGCTGGTGGATGTTAGAGACCTTGCGCTCCTCCACCTTCCATTTGAGGATGCCCCACAGATGCTTAATAGGGTTTAGGTCTGGAGACATGCTTGGCCAGTCCATCACCTTTACCCTCAGCTTCTTTAGTAAGGCAGTGGTCATCTTGGAGGTGTGTTTGGGGTCGTTATGTTGGAATACTGCCCTGCGGCCCAGTCTTCGAAGGGAGGGGGATAAGTATGTCACAGTACATGTTGGCATTCTTGGTTCCCTCAATGAACTGTAGCTCCCCAGTGACGGCAGCACTCATGCAGCCCCAGACCATGACACTCCCACCACCATGCTTGACTGCAGGCAAGACACACTTGTCTTTGTACTTCTCACCTGGTTGCTGTCACACACGCTTGACACCATCTGAACCAATTACGTTTATCTTGGTCTCATCAGACCCCAGGACATGGTTCCAGTAATCCATGTCCTTAGTCTGCTTGTCTTCAGAAAAACTGTTTGTGGTCTTCAGCAAACTGTTTGTATGCATTTTTTGTATAACTACCATTGCACATTACTATGTGTATGGCTGTTTAGAATTTGCACTATGCTGTTTCAATGGGTTTATCATTCATGTCTATGTTTATTTCTTACACAAATAAATTCTGAGATTTTACCTACTCAACTTACTCATTTATCACCTCATTTAAAGTCCCATGGGCTAAATTTTGCTGTATTGCATGTTATTAAGGATGATAGTGTGTCAAATAGAGACAGCTTTCAGACAGCTTCTTCTTTTCTCTATTGAACCCAGGGGGAAGACACTTAAATGCCCCATTTGGTCTGTTGCTGCTCTCTGGTCTCATCTCTATGCATGTATACTTTGCATTATTATCTAGACATGTTTAGTGCAATCTTGATCCTGTCAGCACACTGGCTTGGTTCCGTTGTACTGTTTCCCATTGGTGGTTGCGGCACGTTTTCCTTTCCGGGAGCTGCGATGTACACATGGGGATTGCTCTCCCCTGCTTTCCCCCCCCTCTCCAGTTCCCAGAGAGGCGGGGCCACTGGTACATTGGCGCCATGGTCCTACACCTATCGTTGGACTTCCATAACAG
Source organism: Rana muscosa (assembly GCA_029206835.1). NCBI lineage: Eukaryota > Metazoa > Chordata > Amphibia > Anura > Ranidae > Rana > Rana muscosa. The sequence continues at coordinate 441,405,949 of CM055116.1, forward strand.
CGTTTCTACGTTTGGGTAGTATCATGTTATCCAGTTGGCTGAAGGAGCCAGCGTGTGCGTGCTCCTACTCGGGGTTAAGCACATGCTGTGTGCTCCCATCATAGCCACCTGACGCATGGCGTTAGGGGAGGAGCACGCTCCACCCGCACAGAGATTTAGGCTGGTGGGGAGGACATGGTGAACTTTCTCTCTTTTTTCATTTGGCTTCTCACCTCAGTGCACTGAGGTCACATCACACTGGTAAGCACTATCTCACTTATCACATTGGTCACTTATGGCAATATTTTTACACTTCCCACTGGCACACACATGTTGTGTGAATCAGACACCTATACTCCTTCCTTTATTTAAAAATATATATTTTTCTACATAATGACAGTTATTATTTCTGGACTTCTTTTGATACTTTTTCTAATACCGATTCCCTTTCACATTTTTCTTTCCCTTGTCCTGCCCTATGTTGCGGACTTCAGTACATTACATGGATACTTTTATACATTTTGACTCCTATCTAATCTTTTAGTGGCTATTAATGGACCCAGTTACATGTATTCACGCAATTTTTTGTTACAGTAATTATGCTGCATATGGCTAATGAGGGACTTCAAGGAACACTTTCTTTCCACTCATTTTCCTGCCACGTTAGCCCTCCGCCTGGTCTCTGTCTGGGTGTGATGGGTTCTGCTCCTTCAGCTCCCGGTTGGAATGCCCTCTGCTGCTGCTATGTGGGGATTAGTCTTCGGACCCAATTTTCCGATGTAAGTATGGGATGTCTAACTATTACCAATATTGCATGCCCTATCTCATTGATATTTATTTTAAAAGACATTTTGCAGAAGCAGACATCAACTCCTGAAGAAGCGAGCTGAGCTTGCGAAACGCATCGAGTTTACAGATGTACATGCTTTTACCACATGTATGGCTGTTAACAATTTGCACTATACTGTTTTAATGGGTTTATCATTCATGTCTATGTTTATTTCTTACGTAAATAAATTCAGAGATTTTACCTACTCAACTTACTCATTTACTGGTTTTGACCATTATGACTACCTCATTTAAAGTCCCATGGGCTAAATTTTGTTGCATTGAATGCTCTACAATTATAATTTTTTTTCCCAAAAGGCGGAGTGAAACGCGTTGGCGCATAGCCTGGCTGGAGTCTGGGCTGTGGCTGCCATTCATCTCACTTCATGCAAATGGGTGCATCATTTCACAAAATGCAGCGGCAGGGAAACCGCAGAGTACTGTGGTTTCCAGTGTGTAGGGGTGCCATTAGGATTAATGGCATCCCCATGCATCTCCTGAGCAGCAGCGTGTTTTGCTGTGTGGGTGGTTGCGGCTGCAGGAACAGGTACAGTCCCACAGCAGAAATTACAGCAGAGACTACCCACACAAGTGTGAACCTAGCCATAATGCTAATAATGTCAGTACTTAAAAATTGTTTTTCTTTTTACCTGTTCCCGGATAACATTTTTGTAGTGCGATATGATGTTATCATGCTGCTCTAGGGACTTTTTAACCTCTTCCTCTTTCTTATCTTCTTCGCTAGATTTGTAGACAGCCTTTATGATGACAGCTAATAAAAAAATATATATTTTAGAAAATTACTTTAAAATATACAACTACTTCTCCCAGAAAAAAAAAAACACTTATATAAAGGAAACATATAATATACATTTGGAGGACATGTAACATAGAGCGGACCAAAGAAAAAGAAAACTAGCGCAGCTTGCACAGAAACTGATACAACCCAGCTGACCTTTAAAATCAATATTGTTTTTGCTGCTTCTCTATATACAGTACAACAAATAAAGGCAGCGAGGAACAAATACTTTCATAATTATGGGGCCTTACCTTCTAGTTCTTTGACTAATTTCGTGAACTCATGATCAAACATCATGTTATCAGGACTAGAGAAAGTGGGCTGAGGTTTTTGAGCAGCTTTTGAATAACATTCATGCTTGTTGATAAAGCTTAGTTTCTCGATAAAGATTTCCTTCCCGAGTCTCTTCTCTATCAACTGTTTCAGCTTTTCTCTAAACAGAAACAAATGCAAGTTACCAAAACAAAGAGGATAATACATTTTGATACATGGTAAAGGTAATTATTTTCACCCTTTCAGTCCACATAACTCAAATCATAAATTGTTTATTTTCACATTGGAAGTAAAAAAAAAAAGGGGGCCAAATTGTTACCTAAAAGTGTCTGGTTAGTTAAGACCTTATAAACTTTGCCATTTCATAAAGCAGATAGTGGTGGTGGTGTGGTACTGCTACAGAATTCACATCAGCAAAAATTTGATTTCCTATGGCTATGGATTACAGAACGTTGGTTATCACTTGAAGTTTATTCTACTGAAGTACCAGGAATAGCACAAAAAAATAAAAAAAGGAACAGCTGGCGATTTGGCTTGCTGACTTTAGACTGACATGGTGAAACTGTACCAGCGCTGTCAAGTGGGGCAGATATTGAAGCAGAAGTTAGGAAGAAAAAAAAAAAGTGTGTTTTTGTTTTTTTTGTAAAGCAAACTTGTTATGAGCAAATTTGACAAGTTAAGCTTTGCTTGTAAATCACACTAATAGTCTCGCACAGTTTGAACAAAACATAGGAAAAAAAAAAACTTACTTGGTATTGTTTTCAAGTGAGTTGTCATTGTAGTAAATGCAAATTCCAAGCAGCAGAGCGCACAAACCCTGAACAAGCTGCTCTTCTTCTCCAAGATTCTCCGATATTTGCGCTGTGAGCTGAAAGTTTTACTAAGGAAATGGAGAGCTAAACAAAAATAATACAGTTTGACAAAGGAGAGAAACTTCTGTGCGCGTGCATGTAAGGTCCACTTTAATGTCCCTAGTAGATTTTAATTTTATATCCCATAGACTGAGTGGAGATCCAGTTACAGCAGTTCTTTAGATATATAGGCATCAGCCTCTATAAGAATCTGTTTTAAGGAGGAAAGAACTATGATTGTAATGAAATATAAAATCTTAATTAAAAAACTAAGTATGTCTGTATATGTGTATGTCTATCTATCTATGCATACACACACTACCAGTCAAAAGTTTTAGAACACCACCCATTTTTGAAGTTTTTATTGACATGTAAACAGTTCAAGCCAAGTGAATAACCTGAAATGGTACAAAGATAAGCAGTAAACTGCCACACATGAAAAAAAGTTTATATCAACAAGTAATTAAAAAAACGTACATTTCAGGGTTTTACAAAGAGGCTTTTCCAGGTGTGAGGGGGTTAGCTCGGCAGCAGGTGTGCGTGACCCCCTGGATGGGTTCACTAAACAAAAATTAGGCACAGCAAACGACAGTGAAGGTGAAAAGACAAATGTGTGGTTTATTTAGACCATTTATAATGGTCCAAAAACAGCAAAACAAAAAGAAACATGAAAATAAATCCTTGCCAACTTGGCCACTTACTACACACAGGTTTCCCTGGCCATAAGCTGGGTGCAGCCTTGTGCTGTCCCCAGCATCTATCTCCCTTTTACAGAGCCTTGCCGCACAGGCGTTGTCTCATCACACAGATAGGTATCACACTTTTTGTAGAGGCCTTAATGAGCCAACTTAATTCAGCTGGGCTCATTACCTCTACCCCTGCAAGACTCTCAGCACTTCCCCCTAGTGGTACAAATCGGCATTAAGCCTGAATCTGGGACACACATTTGCCATCCTGGATGCAGCCAGGCGATTTTACCTGCCTGCTTTCACACAGGGAAGAAATTGGTTAACAACGCACAGTTGTTCTGCAGCAATATAAGTAAATTACGCCTTGAAAGTTTAACAATTTCTACAAGTGTCCCAACTGTTGTTGATTACTTACAAACTCTCTGCCTGTATGAAAGCAGTGATGAAACAGACTGAAAAAGACACCCTCCTCTTAAAGCAGAGTTCCACACAAAAATGGAACTTCCGCTTTAAGTGTAGGTGACCCCCTAACATGCCACATTTGGCATGTCATTTTTTTTTTTGGGAACGAGTGGGTAACCTGTTTTTATGGGCACCCAGCTCCCACTTCCTCCCCTGGCTCTACAGCACCGGAAGTAATTTACTCTCCCCCTCCCTCCCTGCAATCTTCTGGGACATGTCACAGAAGATTCCCCGGCCATACATAGCGTGCAGCGCGGCTCGCAAAATGCGCAGTCCACCCCTGGCTGTGAAGCCACAGCCGGGGCGCCCACAGTTAGAATGCCGGCACCTCGGAGAGGAGGGAGGCTTCCTGCACCCGCTTCGCAGGACAGGTGAGTTTCTGATTATTAAAAGTTAGCAGCTACACTTTTTGTAAATGGGTGGAACTCCGCTTTAAGCAATATTTGGACAGTATTGTACTGCAGGAAGTAGTATATTGCTCTCAAAATGGTGAGAAAAGGGCAATTAACAAAGGAAGACAGACAGACCATTATAACCCCTAAAAGTGTAGGTCTTTCTTTTAAAAAAAATACTAAGAAATCCAAGGTGTCAGGGAGTACAGTTTCCTACACCATCAAAAGGTACTTGGAAACTGGAGGAAACTCTGATAGGAGGAGGTCTGACTGACCCAAGGCCAAAACAGAGATTCAGAAGACAGGTTTCTGGGAGTCAAGACAGGCGGCTCACAGGACAACTTGAAGCACAGCTTAAAACTGGCTGAAGAAAGCAAGTCTCAGTTTCGATTGTTAAGAGAAGACTTTGAGCTGCAGGTTTGACAGATTGCGTGGCTGTAAGAAAGCCATTACTATGATGGCAAAGAGGCTTGACCGGGCTATGAAGCACCGCCAGTGAACAACTGAAGACTGGAAGAAGGTCTTATGGACAATGAATCAAAATTTGAAATCTTCAATTTATTACGCAGAGTTTTTGTACACCATAGAGGAAGTAAAAAGGATGGTTCCTCAGTGTGTGACGCCAACTGTCAAACATGGAGGCGGAAGTGTGATGATCTGGGGCTCTTTTTTGTGGATCCAGAGTCGGCGACTTCCACAGAGTGGCATCCTGAAGCAAAACTACCACCATAGAATTTCGGAGTGCCATGCAGTACCCTCTGAATTACTTCTAGTTGGTCAGAGGTTCATCCTACATCAAGATAATGACCAAAAACACACAGTGCCTTGAAAAAATAATCATACCCCTTTCAATTTTCCACATTTTGCTATGTTACAACTTAAAATGTAAATTTATTTTTATTGGGATTTTATGTGATAGACCAACACAAAAATTATAAATGGTTTTCAATTTTTTTTTACAAATATCTGAAAAGTGTGGCATGCATTCAACCCCGCCCTGAACCAATACTTTGTAGAACCACCTTTTGCCGAAATAACAGCCAAGTCTTTTTGGGTCTCTACCAGCTTCGCACATCTAGAGTGTAAAATTTTTGCCCATTATTCTCTGCAAAAAAGCTAAAGCTGTCAGATTAGATGGAGAATGTCTGTGAACAGCAATTTTCAAGTCTTGTAACAGCTTCTCAATTGGATTTAGGTCTGGAATTTGACTGGGCCAATCTAACAAATGAATATGCTTTGATCTAAACCATTCTATTGTAGCTCTTGCTGTACGTTTAGGGCCGTTGTTCTGCTGGAAGTTGAACCTCTGCCCCAGTCTCAAGTCTTTTGCAGAGTCTAACAGGTTTTCATCTAAGATTGCGCTGTATTTGGCTCCAGCCATCTTCCCACAAACTCTGACCAGCTTCCCTGTCTCTGCTGAAAAAAAAAATCCCCACAACACAATGCTGCCACCATCATTTTTCTCAAGTGGGGATGGTGTGTTCAGGGTGATGTGCAGTGTTAGTTTTCCGCCACACATAGCCTTTTGCTTTTAGGCCAAAAAGTTAAATTTTGGTCTCATCTGACCAGAGCACCTTCCTCCACATGTTTACTGTGTTCCCCATATGGCTTCTCGCAAACTGCAAACAGGACTTCTTATGGCACTCTTTCAACAATAGCTTTCTTCAATAAAAGGCCAAATTTGTGGAGTGCACGACTAATAGTTGTCCTGTGGACAGATTCTCCCACCTGAGCTGTGCATCTTTGCAGCTCCTCCAGAGTTACCATGGGCCTCTTGGCTGCTTCTCAGATTAATGCTCTCCTTCCCCGGCCTGTCAGTATAGGTGGACGTCACGTCTTAGTAGGTTTGCCATACTCTTTCCATTTTCAGATGATGGACTGAACAGTGCTCTGTGAAATGTTCAAAGCTTGGGATAATTTCTTTTTTTTTTTTTTTTTAACCTAACCCCGCTTTAAACTTCTTTACAACTTCATCCCTGACCTGTCTGGTGTGTTCCTTGGCCTTCATGATGCCGTTTGTTTACTAAGGTTCTCTAACAAACCTCTGAGTGCTTCACAGAACAGCTGTGTTTATACTAAATCTACACACAGGTGGACTCTGTTTACTAATTAGGTGACTTCTGAAGGTAATTGGTTCCACTAGATTTTAGTTAAGGGTATCAGAGTAAAGGAACAGAATACAAATGCTCACCAGACTTTTTCAGATATTTGTAAAATCTTTGGAAAACCATTTATCATTTTCTATCCACTTCACAATTACGTGCCACTTTGTGTTGGTCTATCACATAAAATCCCAATAAAATACATTTACGTTTGTGGTTATAACATGACAAAATGTGGAAAACTTCAAGGGGTATGAATGCTTTTTCAAGGCACTGTACCTCCAGGCTGTGTCAGAACTACCTTAGAAGAAAAGAAAAAGACGTTAGGCTTCAAATCATGGAATGGCCAGCACAGTCTCCAGACTTAAACCCCATCGGTTTAGGATGAACAGGACAGAAGGGTGAAAGCAGAAAACCTACAAGTGAAATACATTTGTGAGAACTTCTGCAACAGTGTTTGAACTTTCCAAACAATATTTGATTTGTGTTGTAGAATGAATGCCAAAAAAAAAAGAAGAAGAGGGAGAGTCTGTTCAGCTGCTATATCTGCAAAAAGTGGCCTACTTTGAGGAGTAAAAGATCACATTTTGTTATCATGATGCGTAAAAAGTTAATACGTTCAAATTTTACTGCTAATAAAGAGAAATTATAAATCAAAACACAAAGGATACAAAAGGCACATTAGCTGCATTGTGAAGGAAATGTGTAACTGCAATGGGGCAGCTGGATAACCAAGTGCACAGCAACATTAACAGCCCAACCCTGGTCTGTACTTTACTACCCTGCAGAAAAATTGGAGACAGTCAATGAACACATATAGCATAAGAAAACTTCAAAATGACAATGTTCATCTACTAAGAGATGTAACCATGTTCCTCACGTAGGACCTAGGGTTAAATCATTCAGAGATGAATACACATAAATAAAGCTTAAAACACTCGACAGGGATACATGTACATAAAATGCCATTCAATAGTATATAGAACTGCAAGCATAAACATAACAGCCATGTTTTCAGTCAAGAAAATGCATTTTTATATACCATAACCTACCTTTACAGTAAATGTCCATAATTCTTTTCACATAATAAAGCAGGCTGAGATTAACAGTGTTAAAATGTGAATATGGGTCACAGAAGCCCTTTTGCATTGTACACTAATGTATTTCAAAGAGAAATGCTGGAATGAAAAAATAACCACACATGCTCACCTAGATGGCCACAGCATTGATCCGATCCTCCCCCTCCAGGTTTACGCAGAGACCTGAGCAATCAAAGACCGCCGATTGTTCAATTTTCAGGTCCACTCTAAACACAAAGCAGTGGTTTTCATCCAGCGCTCTGTGCTCAGCCCTCCAGTGCTCAATGGGAGTGTCGGGATGTGGAGGGGGCGGAAGAATTTGGCTCAAGCTCTCAGCTGCGCTCAGAGGTTGAGCCAGCTGCTGGTCAGGAATCAGAGTAGATCCCAACATTATTAATCGGGATCCCTGCGGAGCCTTGACCAGCTCTGTGGAGTCAGTCTGGGTCAGAGGAGTGCAGAACGAAATGTACTCCTCTGACCCACAGGAGAAGTATGACCAAAATATTTTGGCCATACTTCTCCCTTCAGGCACTGGGATCCTAAAGGAGGTACCGTATATACTCGAGTATAAGCCGAGTTTTTAAACACAATTTTTTGTGCTGAAAATGCCCCCCTCGGCTTATACTCGAGTCACCTTTTTGCGCCTGATATCCCGGACTTTGGGAAGCCGGTACCGGCCGGCCGTAGGTCCCCTGGCCCCCAAACTACAGATGTAGCCTCACTCTTCCTCTATAAGTGTGCAAAGTTTCTTGTCCGGGGGACCTACGGCCGGGGAGCACTGATTTTTCAAAACCGGGCACCCCTTCCATAGACTCCCATGTTAAACGGTAATTTCTCTGGTGACTTTGTGGACCCGGTACCGGCCGGTCGTAGGTTCTCTGGACACCAAACTTGGCACACATGCAGCCCCACTCTTCCTCTACAGGTTTGCAAAGTTTCTTGTCCGGGGGACCTACGGCCGTGGAGCACCGATTTTTCAAAGCCGGGCACCCTTCCATAGACTCCCATGTTAAACGTCAGTCTAGTCATGGACACAGTGAGGCATGGACACAGTGAGGCAAAGTGAGGCACACCCTAGGCTTATACTCGAGTCAATAAGTTTTCCCAGTTTTTGTGGTAAAATTAGGTGCCTCGGCTTATATTCGGGTCGGCTTATACTCGAGTATATACGGTAGTTTAGACAGCTACAGAAGGAGGAAAGCACAAACAGAACCAGTGTAGTAATGCTCATTTATAGTCCAATGAGCATGCTGGAAGCAGAAAGGTGACAAAGAAGCAGGAGAGTTACATGTTCCCTATAGTAATGTACCTTTAGGAGTGGGCTCCCTCCAGGCAAACCTGCTCTTAATCTATCCACTGATATTCGTGCTCCAAACTGAGAGATTCTGAAAACTATAGAGTTAGGGCCGCAGTACACAGATGAGCCTTGACCTAGGCACTCTGGCTTCCACATAGATTTGCAAATGTGTGCAAACAAAACCCTCTGTTTTAAGGTGAACTGTTAGACCGGGTCAATTTGTTAATTTTTTTGCAGGCTAACTGGTCAGTGTGCTGGGAAATCTTTATTTGTGATGTGCATCGCCCTTCCATGTGCATCTTACTGCAAAGGCTAGTTATAGATACTTTTTGTCCTGTATAGCGATTAAACAGACAAATGTTTCAGAAAATAAAACAGTCCACATACTTGAACTGGAGCCATTTTAAATTCATGAAATATGTTGGAGCAGAAGACTGAAATGCCTAGTGGACCAATTAGCTTGCTTGTTTTACAACTAATAAAAATTTACAAAGTGTGCTTCATCTTGAGTTGTTTTTGGTCTCATTTTTGTTCGCTTCAGGCTGAGTAGTACCGCAATGTAGTCACCCGACTCCATGGGATCAATGGCGTCCCGGGGGGGGGCAGAGGGGGCCCTGACCCCCCCAACATTATGCTGTGTCCCACCATGTGGCTATAGCAACCACTAGTGATAATCATAAGAGAATCTGCTCATTAATGGTTAAAATCTCAGCCAGTTCCTGCTGAACCAGCTGAGATTTAAACTGTCTATGGCTGGTCTTAGCTCTTAGGCAGCCCATACATTGATCACTTTTTTTCATTCAACTATTAGGTTGAATGAAAAAAAATAAAGAAATTATCCAATTCCCCCATCTACACATTATAGGTGGATGGGGGAATCCTCCCAGTGTGGACCAGTGGTGGAACAACCAGAGTTGCTGTCCTGTCCATTCACAGCGCTGGTCTCTGTCTCCATGGCAGCGGCGGCAGCACATTGGAACCCAGTGCTGGTTACTTTATGGGGCTGATGTACAGGAGGGCCAGCACAATTTTTTTGTTAGAGATGGGCTTGGCATGTTCAAAATTCCACATGCCAGAGCCTGCCAGGAAACCCACACTGCACAGCGCTAATCACAGGCAGTGAGACATTTCTCGGTCCGCAGCTGCACAAATCAGGAAATGTCTCACTGGCTGTGATTAGCACTGTGGAGTGTCAGCTTCCTGGCGGGATCGGGCATGTGGTATTTCAAACACACCCGAGCCCATCTCTATTGGTTGTAGACAGTTGAGCTCCCTGCAGGTTGCTTAGCAGCAGTGGAGCCTTCTCTGACATGCTGATCGGGATGCAATCCAGGTGATGCTCCTAGTCAAATCCTAGTGTTAAATATCAGTGATTTTATTGATCAAAGCCCACACTTTACAGGTATAGAGCCCACATGGCTGCTGAACATACGGTTGATTATATATATGTGGTTGTAGTCTTGATGCTAATAAATACTGTGTTAATTAGATCTGACTGGGAGCATCACCTGGATCACATCCCGATCAGCATGTCAACAGAGAAGGTTATACAGCATTTCTGCTGCTAGGTGACCAGCTGGGGGCTCGGCTCTCTATAACCAATAGTGCCAGCCTTCCCCTGCATGCACCCATACTGTCACCAGCACTAGGTCCTAATGCCGCCGCTGCCAAGAAGACAGATGCCAGACCAGCGCTGTCAATAGTAGTGACAGGACAGCTGGGGAACCCCACAGTTCCCGAACACCAGGGTCTGGTGGCAAGACAACCTTTGCAACCCTGATAGTTCTCACACTGCTTTGGACCCTTATATTTTCTTGGTGTGCTGGTGACATATATATCTCTTGTTTTCTGCCACCCTGGGGGGCCCCAGTATAGTAGGAAGGGAGCTCACTGCAGAACATGTGAAAGGGCCCATTGTGGGATCGTAGTAAAGGGCCCCAGGATATATATATATATATTTGCATTTTATAGTTGACCCCCCTACTTTTGTCCCTGTCCCCCCATGTGCCCCCCCCCCTAAATATGAAAGCTGGAGACGCCACTGCATGGGATAAAAAAACATATCACCCAGTGATGTGCAGCCACAGGGTACATCAATTTCAAAGCAAAAGTTAAAGTTCACCTTTATCTATTTTGTGAATGATAATAGTAAATGGTATCTTGGTTTGATTCACTTGTAATAATGAAATAAATAAAATAAATGTATATAATTAATGTTTTATGTCCAATAAACAGACAATGCTGGACTTTCATGGAAGTCTATTTACAAGAGATCCAATCCGAAAAGCTGCAGAGAGGGCAGGTTTTCATGCTTATAGACTTCATGTACACGGGACGTTTTTAAAACTTTCCTGAACGATTTAACTTGACATATAGTAACCAACGTTTAAAAATGTCCGTTGTGCCGCATTTACATGGTGCGTGTCCATTTAGAAGCGCTTTTTTACATTGAAAATAGTCAAAAATGTTTCTCCATTAAAAACGCCTGTAAACTAAAACGCGGCTAAAGGTGAGTTACCGCGTTTACAAGCTTTTACAGGCATTTGGCGATTCAAATGCGTCTGAACATCTGTCCTGAACGCTTTTTTTGCTTTCCAAAAAATGCTTCTAAACTCAACTGCCTAGAAACGACTATAAACGACCCTGTGTACATGTACTGATAAGATAACAGAGGGGAGTTCAGGGGCAGCTGAAAAAATTGCCCAACTGTTCCTATTAAAATGGAAGTAAAGACTAATATATCCGAGGTGTAAAACATTGATTCCTCCTCCTCATACCCATGATGCATACAGTTTGTAAGACAACACTTTTTTGCTGCAAATCACAAGACTGCACTGAAGGAGACAAAAGTAAAAAGGTATTTACACAGAGCTTATTTACAATCAGTATGCAGCATGAGGCATTAAAGGGGTTGTAAAGGTTTGTTTTTGATTTTCTAAATAGGTTCCTTTAAGCTAGTGCATTGTTGGTTCACTTACCTTTTCCTTTGATTTACCTTCAAAATGTTTTTTTTCTTTGTCTGAATTTCTCACTTCCTGTTTCTCCTCACTAAACTTCACACCATCATCCGAGTGGTGTTGAGTCAGCCAGAACAGCTTACTGAACAGCTTACTGAGGAGGAACAGGAAGTGAGAAATTTAGACAAAGAAAACAAAGAAAAAAAATATTTAGAAGGGAAATCTAAGGAAAAGGTAAGTGAACCAACAATGCACTAGCTTAAAGGAACCTATTTAGAAAATAAAAAATGAACATTTACAACCCCTTTAAGTAAGGGAAGGGGGTAAGCAACATTTTAAACCTTAAATATTAGCCTTTACTTCTAATCCTATCTCTCAAGACATGGGATTCAGCAGCCAAGCCATTAAAGCCCGTGGCTATGAAGCTGGGCAGTAGACTGGTCCTTGGGATAGACTCAGGGTGTCAAACTCAATTTCATCGTGGGCCACATCAGCATTATCCGGTTGTATCTGTAAGATTAGATGTCCAGCGCATCCCCTCCCTTTACATTAGATGTCAAGAGCCACCCCACCATCAGAAGTTGAGTCCCCCACTCTCCCTTACATCACAGTGCACCCCCTTTCCTTATGCTGCCGCTGGGAAGAAGCTGGATGCATTGTTTGAAAGCAGAAAGTAAGGGTCTGGAGTAGGACCCGTGGGCCTTGTGTTTGACACCTGTGGGATAGAGGATCCAGTCGACCTAAAAGATCCCATGGAGTATCTACCAGAAGTTTTAATAAATTACAGTATCATATACATGGGCCAGTTTGAAACCTTGATCCTGTGGAGTAGGCGAGAAAGGGGTTTAAGAGGAGGAAGACAAAAAATTTGGTTGTACTGATCGCACAGGGTCAACAGAGCATCCACAGTTTCTGCTGGAGGATCTCATCATCTGGAGACATATTTGTCCAGTTTGTTGTTGAATCTGGAGGCTGGAACATTCACATTTGGCATCCCCCATTTCAAATAATGACATTTAAAGCTTTCAGGTCTAACATTTTGTTAGATGCTCTTAGGCATTGCAACATGTCAGATCCCAACAAGGACAACATAATTGAGAAGGCCAGGTAAAAACTTTGGGTACTTAAAAACCAGCTGCTGAAAGCTAAAACAGGAGTGGCCTAAATGGCCCAAGATTACTAGGTTACTGTAGACGACAGCAAGGACTAACCAAGGTGAAATTGCATATCTCTTTCAAATAAAAGCAAGCATGGGAAGATGACTGCACGCAGAGGCTCTCTTACTCACTTTGGGCAGACTTCATGCTGAAAAGGTGGGAAGAGAGCAGGGAGTGGGTACATGCTAAAAAATATTGAAGATATCTAATATTTTAGTATCTTTAGGATGATCAGCATTGATAGCCAGACTGACTTAAAAACAAAGTTTGCAAGCTTGCCACAAATATAATACGACTCCTATAAGTGCCGAATTATGAATTTGGAATAATAATCTAATGAATACTGATAAGCCAGCTAGTGGTGCTGCATTTAATTACCAAGTGGGTTTGGAAACAAAAAAAAAGGACATCCATCCTCCTAGAACACTAGTAAAAACGAAAGCATGCTGGGAGAAGGAGGGGTTATACCAGGCTGGTCAATAGCTTTGTTTGCCAATGGATGGCACTTTAACCCAACTGTCTCTGAATTAATTATTTTTCCCTTACAGTGACGTTAAAGATTTGATTGAAAAAATAAATAAAAATCATGTTATACACTATTTACCTGCTGTGCGCAGTGTTTTTTCAGAGCAGCCCCGATCCTTTTCTTCTCAGGCCTACTTCCGGCGCTCCTGACTCCTCATCCCTGCCGAGTGCACCATAGCAAGCTGCTTGCTAATGGGGGGGGGGGGGATGTGTTCGTGCGTGCTCGCTCCTGTGCCCTGCTGTACTTTGCAGTCCCCTGCTCTCCTTATTAAACTTCTCTGTGGTATTACTGACCTCAGGTGCAGATGAACCAAGTTACCACTTTATCGGCCAGCCCAGGGCCAGATATTCTATATCTACTCCCCACATTCATCATCCTGTAAAACAGTCATTCGTGCATTGAGCCTTGCCCAAGAGAGTAGCTCAGCACATGAGATCAGGACAGCTATAGCATAATATGTTGGTACCAAAGAGGATGCAACCACTGCTAAGCTCTCAGTAGTACTGGCAAATTTCATTGGCAGGGTTAGGAGGAAGGTGAATGATATAACTATGCATATGTAGGCGAATGTATTCCTTTAAAGTGTCACAAAACCTAAATGTTAATTTTGGTCATTAGGTAGGTAGATACCATACTTTTACATATATCAATATAACCTATGCCTCATGCCCCGAACACACGATCGGAAAATCCGTCAGAAAAAATTCCGCTCAAGCTTGGCTTGCATACACACTGTCACACAAAAGTTCTCGGAACTTTCGACCGTCAAGAACGCGGTAACGTACAACACTACGACGAGGCGAGAAAAAGAAGTTCAATGCTTCCAAACATGCGTCAAATTTTTTCCGAGCATGCGGTTTTTTTCCCCCCGCTAAAATTGCATACAGACAAACGGATTTTCGGATAAGAATTTGTTCCGTCGGAAAAATTGAGAACCTGCTCTCTATCAAGCCCTGTCGGAAATTTTGACAGAAAAAGTCCGATGGGGTATACACACGGTCTGAATATCCAACGAAAAGCTCCCATCGGACTTTTTCCATCGGTGTACGCGGCATTATGCATGCTGCGACTGTTGGTGAATACTTTATTGTGCTTCTTTATTCAGTTTCCTTATTCAGAGTGACAACAGTATAGCAGCCTCTTCTGTGTACCATCCACTGCCACTCTCACTGAGCATGCTCTGGCACACCGCCCCACATGAATATTTTTACAATTTTTCGGGGTGGCTCCAGCAGGCCCCCCACATCTCCTCCCTCTTCCTTTCACTACACCCCCACTTGCCATTTTATCATATTGCATGGTAACCCCAGCAAGGATAATAGGAGCGTCTTCTCCCTGCTAGCTGCCCCTTACATAATGACTGCAGGCTACACAAAAGGTTACCCTCCTCGGCTAGCGATGAGTATTTTACAGGGTCATACCCAGATCAAACACTGGAATGATGACTGTTCACACTTATGAATGGTATGGGCACCTTGAAGGATCACTCTCAGAAAATGAAATTTCTACTCAGGTAAAAAAAAAAAAAAAAGTAGGAGGAAAAAAAAAAAAAAAATTAGGAGTTAATGCTTTAAAGATGCAATTATAGCACCCAAATAAAGACACAAAAATTATCACATTGAAAAAAACTGAAAATGATGATGATGATGATAATAATAATAATAATAATAATAATAATAATAATAATAATCTAGTTCAGGGTGACAATAACTACATCTTTAAACTGAAAAAGGAGTGTAATAATGTTCATCTCATTTAATTGTGAGATGAGCGGAAACCCTAGAAGCGTGGAGTTGTCATGCAGTTTCCTGTACACAACAAGCACCAGTGATAAGACCCAGCTCCCTAAAATGTGCTGAGAATGGGGATACCACAGAAACAGAGAGGAATATGTGAGTAGGAATCACTTCAAGACGGTTATTACAAAAAGTTAAATTAAAAACACCCACATCGTAAAGCAAGGAAAAGAAGCCCTGCAGTGGCAGCAAGCAGTGCCAACATATACATACCCGTCTGGTGATCTTATCTCCCTGTAAATCATAGGTCACAAATTTAATGTCTTGTGTGAGTTATTTTGTTAAATAAGATTCAAGAAAGCCATGCACTATGTTTAAGAAAAACTTCAAAAGAAAGGCCAGTCTTGGTATTAATCTAGTAAATAAATCTAGTTTTCTGCTTAACGTGAAAGATAATCAGGCTCCCCTTTACTGTCAAAAAGCCAAAACACCAAAACATATACATAAGAAATCAGATTATTTTCACAAGCACCAAGGGGCAAGTAAAGGAAAAAATATATCCTAAAACTTCTCTTTTAAATGTGGAATAACTCAGAATTTGGTCCAGCAAAACCGGGTGTTTTTTGATGCATGTGATCATGGAAGCGCAAACACCTATAACTCTAATACATACTATGGCAGCCAGCTAGCTACCTGCGTAAGCTAGAATTCTTAGTGACTCCGCCCCTCTGGAGTGGACTCTCTATATATTCTTATTGGAACTCAGACAAAGAAACCTAGAATTATGGTGTCACTAGCCCTTTAAAGGCTTTTTATTAAAATACAGTATATGGAGCACACATTCCACGGAGTGGAAACCAGGACATTTAATTCACACCAAGCCCTGGATGTCATGCTAGTAATGATGATGCAGGAAAAAACACAAAAGCAATAAAGACCTGAAAGAGTATCAAGCCCTTCCCCAATCAAACACAAATTTGCTACTCGACTTTCTTGTATTGTGTAGTAACATTTTTAAAAACACTTCCGGAAGTAATGAATATCCTTGTTACCCAGTGAATGAAAACAGACCTTTGACCACAAGAGACATTCTGGCTCTTCACTGATCGATATACTGTATAAACAGTACTGCTTCTACTTTAGAACATTATTGTGACACCTCCATATTTGACTTCTCTAGGGTAACTATGTAATACAAAGAATTATAAAAAAAAAAAAAAGGACAGCCCAGCAGAGCTCCAGATTCATGACCAGCAAACAAACATATTAGCCGCTATATTTTTTAGCTTAATGTAGGTACTAATAGCTCTTTTCAGTGTAAGAATAGTAGTTAATAAAAGTACACATACACAAGGCATTAACAAAAAAAAAAACAGAAGAGATGAGCAGAAAAAATAGAAACACATCTGAAAGAGGAAAAACCTAGAGCACTAGATGTACCGTGATTGCTATTAAAATGTACTGTGATTGCTATTAAAATTCCTTTGTCAGTGCATTATCAGTAGCTTCTTGTTCAGTAGCATGCCAAACACAAGTTCTTACCTGTGACAAGATGTTGGTGCACTGCTGCAGCAAGGACACAGGAGGGTTACCAATACTGGTTGCCAGCTGAACCCTCAGCAGTTGCTCCTTTTGGGTAGAATTCTCTAACAGAGCATGAGCCAGTGCAACTGCGGCACACCAATTGGAAAGGGAATCCGTAGAAAAGAGACCCCCGCAGAGTAGTTGTCCAGCTGAGAGTGACGTTGCTGAAGAAGAAAAGGCATTAACTGAAGTAACCAAACTGGATTCAAGTATCATTCTTGTATACACTCACAATAAACACTAATCTGAAAAACGAATCTGCTTTAAAATAACAAGACAAAATTCCGCCAGCAATGTTCTAAAATCAAATTAATTGATTTTTATTTTTTAACATATACGGTAAGTAACAGGACCTCCTCCATATCATTTATAAGCCCTCACAGTATCTGCATTGCAAATTCTTCGAACGTACTTAGTTAACAATAATTCCATCATTCCTGGTTTAACAAACATCAGTTGCCATGTGTTACATAACAATCTTTGTTACCCACTAGACCTCAGGAAGATTTACCCCCCCCCTCTTCATGACCAGGCCATTTTTTGTGATAGGGCACTGCGTTACTTAAACCGACAGTTGCGCTGTCATGCAATGATGTACCTAAATAAAATTTATGACATTTTTTTACCACAAATCGAGCTTTCTTTTGGTGGTATTTGATTACCATTGAGTTTCTTTATTTTTTGGGCTATAAAAAACAAATAATTAAAAAAAAAAACTAAACAATATTCGAATTTCTTCTTAGATTTATGCCAATATGTATTCTGCTACATATTTTTGGTAAAAAAAATAAAAAATCCCAATAAGCCTATATTGATTTGTTTGCGCAAAAGTTATAGCGTCTGCACACTATGTTATATATACACACGGGACTTTTTATTTCTTTATTTTAATACTAATAATGGCGGTGATCAGTGACTTATAGCAGGACTGCGATATTGCGGCAGAGCAGTCGTACACTAACTGACACTTTGTGGGAACCAGTGACACTAATAAAGTAATCAGTGCTAAAAATATGTACGGTCACTGTACTAATGACACTGGCTGGGAAGGGGTTAAACATCTAGGGTAATCAAATGGTTAACTGTGTGCCTAGCCAGTGTTTGTTTGTGCTGCTTTTACCAACGGAAGTGATGGATTTTACCCCCCCCCCCCCTCAGAACAGAGCTCTGCCTATGTAAACAAGGCAGCATTAAGTGGCAGAGGCTTTAAGAGGCAGAAAAAAAAAACACAGCCAGTGCATCCAGAAGCAGGAGAGTTTTGGCAGAAAAAATGCTTGACGCTTGTTAATGCTAGGCATTTCAATAGCCAGAATAATTAATTTCATTGGCCAGAATAATAATTTAACGCCCAAGTGATTGATGCCTGTAAATGCGCCAAAACGCTTGTAAAAGATTTAGACACATTAACAAGCTTCAGCCATTTTTTCTGCAAAAATGCCTCCGCCAGGAGTTCAGGCTTCTAGGAGAAGTTGCAAAACGTCCTGTGTCCATGAGAACTTAGGCTGGCCATACACTATATCATTTTCTTCTTCAACTTTCCTTTAGATTTACCAAAATCATATAATATGAGGTCAAACCTAAACCCTTTCAATTTGTATGCAGTCAGGCAGGCCCTTGCACTACATAGTTGAAGGTAAATCTAAATGAAATTGAATAAGAAAATTGTAGTGTATGGCCAGCCTTAGACTTACACAGCCTCACAACCCAGCATAGCCCTATCTAGAGCAGAAGACAGATTTTTCTATACTGAAGTTAAAGTAGTATTAAACCATTACAGTTTTTAAGTCTAAGGCCTCGTACACACGGCCGATTTTCTCGGCAAGAACCAGCAAGAAACTTGCTGGCAGAGAGGTCTTGCCGAGTAAATCGGTCGTGTGTACGCGGCTATCGGGTTTCTCGTCGAGAAAACCGACAAGAAACCTCGACGAGAAAATAGAGAACCTGCTCTCTATTTTCTCGTCGAGATTCTCCTCGGCATGTTTCTCGACGAGAAAAGTGAGTGTGTGTACACT
This sequence comes from Rana muscosa, assembly GCA_029206835.1. Taxonomy (NCBI): domain Eukaryota; kingdom Metazoa; phylum Chordata; class Amphibia; order Anura; family Ranidae; genus Rana; species Rana muscosa. The sequence goes on from CM055116.1 coordinate 441,424,672, forward strand.
TACCTGTCCTCCCGGAAGCCCGCGCATGTTCGAAATGAATTTGACGCATGCGCGGTAGCTTCCTAGGCATACGTAGGGTATACCAAGATGGCGGCGACGGCATCGAATGTGACGAGCGGGTTCTTTGAAACGAGCGTGTGTACACTCGGCCGGGACAAGTTTCTTGTCCAAGAATCTCGTCGAAAAAAACGACATGTTTTTTTCAACGAGAATCTCGGCCGTGTGTACGAGGGCTCAGACATTGAGCAGTTTACAACTTTCACTGCTGCTGGCTCCTGCTCTCCTGGCACTGCTTCCTAAAACTTTGCCATCCTAGGCTTCAGGGCAGTGTGTTTCTATTGATGCACACACAACACGTGATCCAACAACCACCATATTATTCAGCAGATGTAATTTATGATTTTTTAGATACCAAATACGATGTAGATCAAGGGTTCCCAATGCGGTGCGATTCCTGCTCAAATGGCATGCAGTTGCCGCAACGCATCCAGTGTGAACCGGCCCCTATTGTCCTGAGCCCTCTAAGACTGCTTTCACACTGATGCGCTGCAGATTAACCCGAACCACGAGTGCAGCACAGTGCTCCAATGGCTTTCCTGGTGAACTTTTTCAGAAAGCACACAAAAACCACAGGATATAATAGAAGTCTATGGCTCTGTGCAGGTAACCCACAGAAAAGCAGTGTGAAAGCAGCCTAAGAACCATTGCAAAACTATTGTTCGTGTAGCGATACCTTCATTTAAGAGGGCCGCAGATTAGTTTGGGCCCTGAAGACAGCTCCGCCAACCCCCCGGCAACTTACTCGACCCCCTTCTGGCACAGTTAGTCTAGGGTAACAATATATTTCTTATTCTCTATGATCAACTCAGACACCAAGGCAATAATAAAGGAATATCTGATTTACTTTAAATTGTGGTAAAAGAATCAACAGTGGTAACAGTTTACATGAAATTGGTTGCAGAGCCCTGCGGCAATAAACACACTATGTATTAATGGAACAGTAAAGGCGCGCCGTGTGGGCGACCGTTAACTAGGCGCCCTGTGGCGCAGCAACTAAATGAACTATCTAGCTGGCCAGGCCTGGCTCAGATACTAAGACTCAGTCTCTAGGGGATGATGGTTTCTTCACCGGCAAGTCTTTAAAGGTGGTGCACATAACAGAATAACGTTTGTAATCCAGTGGGAAGTTGTAACAGGAACAAAACACTTTACTGAAGATCCTCTGACTCAGTTCTGCTAGGACACCTCCAGTGAGGGTATCAGATATAAACTAGTGGGCCACGGCAGTCTATAGGCACATCAGTAATAAACAGTATATGGTCTGAGCATACGCTCGCTCACCCCTCCGGACGCGATCCCAGTCCGGGAACTTCCACCGACTGTGTCTTCACACACAGTGTCTCCAGCGATCGGGTCCCCGATCCAACCAAGGCTGTGGATAAGCGAAGTCAGATGCCACCCAGGCTCGCAGCGGGGTGGAAGGCTCTTTGGTAGCTGCGCAAGGCCTCAGGCTTCAGGCCTTGCACAGCAGCGCATCCGCACAGGAGGATCAGTCACTGAAGTCTTGTGTCCCAAAGAGGCCGATCCCAGCCTCGCCTCCTCCTTTTATAACCCCTCCCATGAGTCTCTGGGGTGGAAACATTGCCGAAAGGGGTTCTGGGTAAGGTAGTCCTGGGAGTCTTAAAGGGGACCCCGCTACATTCATATATGCCCAAACGCTGCAAAACTCTGATATTATGCCCATTGCTGTGATTGCCAAACTGATCTTTATAAACCGACCTCCCTTCACTTTCTGCATCTGCAGTTATCGCCAGCTGTAAAAAATGCATTCGGTATAACTCCGTCAACCTGAGCTGGAGCTACAGAGGAAGCATCCGCTTATGTGGCTCTGCTCTCTTTGCAGCCACTTGCGTCCCCTACCGCCGGCTCCATCCATAACAGCGATGCGCTGGGATGGCAAGTCGGCAACCCGTGATCTGGATTTGCCTATCCCAGAGCAGGAGGTTGCGGGCCACATCAGAGGGCACCCCTGATGTAGATCTCATGTATGTCTCTCTTAGGAGGTCTAATGTGTTTCATCAGCCTTCTGGACCTTAATACAGGTGTGTTTACTATCTAATTGATTTGCATCTTCCCATACATTAATCTTTACAGACCCCAATTAGTGTTTTTTTTTTTTTTTTGATACCTTTGGTTTTTGTCAAATGTGTCTTAAACTGGGTTGTATTCCTTCAAATGTGTCACGCCCTATAAATGCCTAGCACAGATCTGAGATTTAAACAGACCATTTTCGTTACACACTTGCGAATTTAGGGGAAAATGAGTGTGTCAGACCTCACTATCAGAACACAGACTATTATCAAGGAAGCATTCAGTTAAAGCGGAGGTTCTGCGGTCCATACATTTTTTTTTTTTATATGCATTCAATCTAAAAACGTATGCATTATAATTACTCACGTCTCCGGCACTTTAAAACCTCCCCCGTCCGTTTTGCGCTAAAAAAAGAGTTTATAAAACTCTTCCTGCTATTGCCATTTTGCTTGTGGGCATCTTGAAGCCCACAAGCATATTCTTCCGGGTAGCGATGAATGCGTCTCTCCCGGCATTCATCCGCCCTCGTCACGTGACCGGCTAGACGAGTCACGTGACGATACACTTATTGTGATATCTGAAAGGAAGGAGGTTCAATATTACTCCTGGGAAGCAGGACAATTTTCTCCCAGGAGCCATTGCGAAATGAGAGCCCAGCAAACGACACGCCTACTCCCGCGGGAGGAAATCCCGGAAGTAGGAGTAAAGAATTCATAATAAAGAAAACTACAGAGAGAAAAAAAAAAAGGTTAGTGTTCGGTTTATTTTCTTGATAAGAGTGACTGCTGAAATAAAACTTAAATATGTGGGTGAACCTCCGCTTTAAGAGCCACAACTGTAGCTGATCAAATGAGAGATTAGGCAAATTCATTATATTAAGGTGCACTGTATTAAGTGCAAGTTTGATTTTCAGTGGGCCCATTCTTTAATCCCTTATAAGGTTTCTATTTAACTCCTTCTATTTACACTCTATATAAGGCTAACTACCCATCGCTTTTTCAATTGGTGCATTGGAGCCTGGATAGGTGGGCCAGGTATTCTCCTTCTTGGTTCGGACGAATCAATTCCATGAAGAGGAATATATTGCCTCGGCTACTTTATGGCTTTGCCTATAGCAGTTCACAGACAGAATTTATTGAGGCTCCAAAACAAGATTTTCCAATTTAATTGGGGTGGTAAATGTCCTAGGATGAATCGTCTAATGATGTACATGACCAAATCCCCGGGGGTTTTGGGCATCTCCTAGCCTACCATCAGCTGGCACAATTGCTCAGCTGGCCTATACAACTGCTGTGAGACCAATGCCACTATGGGTCTCGACTGAAGCATTGGCATGTCCCCGGCTACCCTTATGCAGATTTCTAGCAGGTTGCGTCCTCCTATCTTGTGCCCTAACCTGTCGTACTCATTGAGGGCTAGGCAGCCCCTCTCTTCTCCTCACACCCCCTTTGCTCCAGTGTTTGCTAACCTGGAGTTTGAGCCAGGGATGCATTTATTGGTAGATAAATAAAGGTTTCCTACGAATTGGCAATCTTTTAAATGGCGACACACCGTATACTTTAGCTCATTTTCAGGACACCCAAGATATGAACTCATCTGAGCGATTTGCGGATTTCCTGGGATTAGTCAGATTGGCAGGACATAGCAAATGACTTGTGTAAGATTTCAATCAATACTATCTTGATAGAATCCAATTATAAAACCCTTCTATGCTGGTATTTAGTACCAACTAGGATAGCGAAGATGCACCCGGCTGCCTCTCCGAACTGTTTCCATCGATGCGGACAGCCGGGAATGATGTTTCATGTGTGGTGGCAATGCGCTAGGTGTCCTGGTTTTGGATAAGAACTTTTAACTTCATATGCTCGGTCACAGACGTCAATCTTACTAGGGTTCCAGAAACAGCCTTGTCATACTATATCTGCTTTTGGCAGCAAGAAGCGTGTTGTTGGAAAACAGCTGTGGTGCACTTACAGTAGGTTATGTTAAACATAAATTGAACTGGATTATGGTGAATGATAAACTCACCTGAACCCTCCATAATAATATCACTAAATGTAACAAAACCTGGGACCCCTGGATTAAGTACATCTCTCCTGTGGACTGAGAGTGGATGGACCTCTTCATCTTTTAGGCTACTGGGACACCCTCTCTTCTCTTTATTTTCTTTCCTCTTTTTCTAACCTCTCATATCAATTCTGTTAGATTTGAGCCAAATGTATCCTAATAGACATGAAGTGTGCAGTGGTGCCTTAGGGGCACTTTTTTACCTTTATTTTCATATGTAAGGCCCTGTTAGGCCTGGATAGGTTCCAGTTTATACCTTGCACATGCTATATGACAGGTGCTTTTACAAATGTGACTAATGTGATGTTTGACCTGCTCACAGGGTGCGTTTAATAGGAATAAAAATTGCCACTGACAATTACATAATGCACCCTTCTCTATTCGTAGGAGACGTTTCTTTTGTTTAATTACCGTATTTATCGGCGTATAACACGCACTTTTTTCCCCTTAAAATCAGGGGAAAATCATGGGTGCGTGTTATACGCCGATACCCACTGATCCCGGCGATCTCCGCTGACTGAGCGGAGCGCAGCGATCGCCGCCGAGATACACATAGCCGAGTGTACTCGGCTATACTCTGCTTTTCTCGGCTCTGCTCACAGTCACGCCCAGTCCCGCCATTGGACCTGTGATATGTCCATCATAGGGCGGGACTCGGCGTGACTGTGAGCGGAGCCGAGAAAAGCCGAGTATAGCCGAGTACACTCGGCTATGTGTATCTCGGCGGCGGCTCCACCCAGTCCCTGCGTCTCTGCGTCCTCGGCGGCGTTCGCCCCGCTCCGCCTAGTCTCTGCGGCGATCTCGGCGGCGCCAATTTTGAAAACTGGGGCAAGGCTGCACTTAGCAAAGGCTGCACTGGACACTGGGCAAAGCTACACCGGGCAAAGGCTGCACTGGACAAAGCTGCACTGGACACTGGGCAAAGGCTGCACTGGGCAAAGGCTGCACTGGACACTGGGCAAAGCTGCACTGGACACTGGGCAAAGGCTGCACTGGACAAAGCTGCACTGGACACTGAGCAAAGCTGCACTGGGCAAAGGCTGCACTGGACACTGGGCAAAGGCTGCAATGGACACTGGGCAAAGGCTGCACTGGACACTGGGGCAAGGCTGCAATGGACACTGCTGACAAGGCTGCAACGGACACTGGTAAGGCTGCATTTAAATGTAAGTTTTTTTTTTTTTCCTTAAACTTCCCTCCTAAAAGTTTTTTTCCCTAAAATTCCCTCCTAAACTTGGGGTGCGTGTTATACGCCGGTGCGTGTTATACGCCGATAAATACGGTATACAGTATGTTCTTCAATCTCTTTGTAACCGCAACATTTATGGAATATATGCTTTGTAGTGCTGAAAATTTTAACAAACAGACTGTAATCACCATGCAGGAAAAAGGAACATGCAGACAAAAGCATTACCATCAATAGTTGAGGGCAGAAGAGTTGCTACGATTTCCGCTTGACCCTTTTGGTTCTTGTAGAGGAAGCACTGAAAGCAGTATAAAACGGCACATCTCAAAACAAAAGGCTGTCTTTCATTCACCATGGACATCAAAAGCACGACAATTGCAGGTCTTTAAAGAAGTACAACAAAAACAAAATAAGAAAATTTAAACATTTATGGCAGGAATTTCCTGTAACTGCATTCAAAATCCTAACATTGAAAATAACTTGTTCCTGGATTTCATAAAGACTGGTGCAGAAAGATTTTTCAGAAGTGTCTCTGAAATGTATTCTAAAAGTGGTGCAATGTGCGCCAACTTTATGTACCTGTCTAGAACTTGTACTTGAAGTTGACTCCTGCTGCGCCACTTTTAGAATGCACAAGAGACACTTTCGCAAAATCAGTCTACTCCAGATTCTTTCTGTACACCAAAGGAGAGTTGGTCTTAATTCGCTCCACTTTTGTAAGATACAAATTGATGATATTTTTTTTCAGAATTTGGCGCATTTGATGTAGAAATGCCATATTTTGGAACTACATAAATTTGGTGTACGAGTCACTGTCCAAACCAAAAGTGTTGCGGATACTGGCTGGCAGCACTGGTCTGGTGGCATTGTACTGCTGTGGTGGTGATCAGAGGTAATGGTATTGCAGCACCAACATACAGTGATATCAGAGCAGCCAGCCATTGCACATGATCACTGCCAAAGTGGTACAATGTAACCATAGTGACACTGTACATGCTCTGGTGACAGTATGAATTTAAAAAAAATAATAGGATTTTTATAACAGCTTACCTGTAAAATCCTTTTCTTGGAGTACATCACGGGACACAGAGCGACATAGTCATTACTAATGGGTTATATAGTTACCGTCAGGTGCTGGCACTGGCAACTTCCAAAACCGGAAGTACCCTCCCCTATATAAGCCCCTCCCATCCGGGAGCACCTCAGTTTTGTAGCAAAGCAATAAGTGTCCCCAAAGAGGGGTGGGAGCTCTGTGTCCCGTGATGTACTCCAAGAAAAGGATTTTACAGGTAAGCTGTTATAAAAATCCTATTTTCTTTTTCGTACATCACGGGACACAGAGCGACATAGTCATTACTAATGGGATGTCCTAAAGCAATGCCAAATGAGGGGGGGGATACACCATATATAAGCTGAGCGCTATCAGACATGAGGATCTTTTGCGGCCTGCAACACACTGCGCCCAAAGGCGACATCCTCCTGACTTCTAACGTCCACCTGGTAGGACCTAGTAAACGTGTGTACTGAAGACCATGTTGCGGCCTTACAGATTTGAGCCAGGGAGGCCTGGTGATGCACTGCCCATGAAGTTCCAACTGCTCTCGTGGAGTGCGCCCTAACTTTGAACGGAGGCGGTCTACTTCTCAAGCCATAGGCTTGTATTATGACCTGTCGAATCCACTTGGCTAAAGTAGATTTTGACGCTGCCTGACCCCTTCTGGGGCCTTCCGGCAGAATAAACAAAGTATCCGTTCTGCGAATCTGAGCAGTGGCTTTTAAGTAAGCTTTAACTGCTCTTACTACATCCAAAGAATGCAATAACTTTTCCTCTACCGAAGTAGGCCTGGGGAAAAAAGAAGGAAGAACCACATCTTGGTTCAAAATGAAACCTCAATACCACCTTAGGAAGAAAGGCTGGATGAGGACGCAACACCACTCCGTCCCTATGGATAACCAGATATGGCCCCCTACAGGACATAGCTGCTAATTCCGACACTCTTTTAGCCGAACAAATGGCTACTAGAAAAATCAATTTCCTGGTGAGAAGCACCAAGGAAATATGCTGTAATGGTTCAAATGGTTGTTTCTGTAGAACTGACAGAACCAAGTTTGGATCCCATGGACATATGGGAATATTAACCGGAGGACTAATACGCATCACTCCTTGTATAAAGGCTTTGACTAGTGAATGTGAAGCCAAGGGCCCTTGAAAAAATATTGACAAGGCCGAAATCTGACCCCTGATAGTACTCAAGGCAAGCTTCCTATCTACAGCCCCTTGTAGGAAGTCCAGAATCCTACCTATTACGTATTTACGTGGATGCCATTTCCTGGCCTCACACCAGGCGATGTACGCCCTCCAGATTCTATAGCAGATCTGCCTGGATACCGGCTTCCCGGCATTGATCATGGCAGACACCACAGCATTAGAGAGCCCTCTCTTTTTTAGAATGTGGGCTTCAATAGCCAGGCCGTCAAACCTAGGGCTGGTAAGGAAGGGTGGTATATCGGTCCCTGCGAAAGCAAGTCCGGACGATGTGGGAGGGTCCAAGGACTCCCCACAGACATTTTTACAATCTCCGCGTACCACGCTCTTCGGGGCCACGCTGGAGCCACCGGAATCACTGTTTATTTTCTACCCTGATTCTGCGGAGTAATCGAGGTAACCATTGTAGCGGTGTGAATGCATATATCAGCTTGAACTGATCCCAAGGGAACACTAGGGCATCCGAGCCGCAAGCTAGGGGATCCCTTGTCCGAGAGACAACCTGTCCCCCTTTGCGTTGAATCTGGATGCTAGAAGATCTACATCCGATGTTCCCCACCGCTGACATATTGTCCAGAAAACCTCGGGGTGAAGGGACCCTTCCTCTGGGCCTAATTGCTGGCGACTTAGAAAGTCCGCCTTCCAATTCTCCACTCCTGGAATGAATACCGCAGATATGGCTGGGACATATTTTTTCTGCCCATTTCAGGATGTAATTTACTTCCCTCTGGGCTGCACGACTCCTGGTGCCCCCCTGATGATTGATATATGCCACTGCTGTGGCATTGTCTGATTGAATTCTGACAGGGGACCCTTGGAGTTTGGATGTCCATGCTACTAGGGCATACCGGGCTGCTCGTATCTCTAAGAGATTGATGGGCAGGGCCTTTTCTGCATCCGACCATCTGCCCTGGAGAGACTATTGCTCCAGTACTGCTCCCCAGCCTATAAGGCTGGCATCTGTAGTGACCACCTTCCAAGAAATCGGACTGAAGGATTTCCTTTTTTCCAGATTCTGGGGAACCAACCACCAACGGAGGCTCTTGCGAACGGAAGGGGACAAGGACATTGTAAGTCTAGGGCCTGAACTTTTTTGTTCCAGGCTGACAGTATGGCCCCTTGCAAATTCCTTGAATGGAATTGACCGTAGGGTACTGCTTCGAATGATGCCACCATTTTTCCCAGCAGCCTCATATACAGGCGTATGGACGGCTGTCTTTTTTGTACCCACTAAGTGGATCAAATCTTTCAAAGACAACACCTTTCCTGGAGGCAAGAATATTTTTCTCTGGCCTGAATCCAACCTTAGCCCCAAGTATTCCAGACTTTTGACTGGTTTTTAGGGCTGACTTGTCTCGGTTGATAATCCAACCGTGAGATTCCAGATACTTGATCGTCTTGTGAACGACCACGTCTAGTTTTTTCACTGAGTGGTCTATCAGCAACAAGTCATCCAGATATGCCATTATCATTACACCTTGTGTTCTTAGATTGGCCAATAAAGGGCCAGAATTTTTGTAAACACTCGTGGTGCTGTGGCCAAACCGAAGGGTAAGGCTCTGAACTGAAAATGGCGCCCTTCTACTGCAAAGCGTAGAAATTTTTGGTGGACTGGAAAGATGGGAATATGCAATAAGCATCTTTGATGTCGATCGCGGCTAACCAATCCTCCCCTTGTAGGGCAGTGGCCACCGATCGGATCGACTCCATCGGAAAGTCCTGATATACAGGAATTTGTATAGCCCTTTTAGAATTAATATGGGCCTCCCGTCCGCGTTTGCTTCGGGACTGTAAAGAGGTTTGAGTAAAACCCGAACCCTCATTCTTCCAGGGGAACCTCCATAATTACTCCTTGGAGCAATAGTTGTTCTAGTGCCAACAGGAGGGACTCTCTCTTCCGGGGATCCCTTGGCACGTCTGACCTCAAAAATGGGAAGGAGGAGAGTCTTTTAACTCCAAACTGTATCCCAAACCTACTGCGGAGAGCACCTATCTGTCTTGATCGTGTCCCGCCAGGTCTCTTGCGAACAACTGGAGTCCTCCCCCCACCCGACTGAGTGGGGGCTTCAATGAATTTAACTTTGGGGGAGGTTTTGTACCTCCCCTGACCCAGGGTTTCTCATTACCCTGCTACTGTCCCTGTTTTTTTACCCCCGGGATTTGACCGAGGAGGCCGTCGGAACTGTTACACAGCCGATGCCCCAGGGACTGGAGAAGCAGGCCTCTTAAAGAGGGACCTCTAACTCTGCTTTTAACCGGCAAGAGCGTATTTTTACCGCTGGAAATTTTCTGGATATATTAGTCCAGGTTTTCCCTGAATAAGCGTTCACCATGAAATGGGACGCTAACCAGCCATTCTTTACAGGGAGCTTCAGCAGACCAGTTTTTGAGCCATAGGAGCCTACGCATATGTACTATAGACAGCGTAAGGCGGGAGGCCTGATGGACTGAATCCTCTATGGCGTCAACCGCAAAGCCTAAGGCTCTAGGTAGATCAGCTAGGGCAAAGCCTGCTGATCTGTCAAGTCCCTCAAGACCTGTTTCAACTGATCCTTCACTGCTTAGCAGACCCCAATAGCTGCTACTGCTGGTTGTATCACCAAGCAGATTTTCATAAGGACTCCAATCTTTTATCTATTGGGTTCTTGAACATTTGGACATTATCCACTGGACATGTCAGTGATTTATACATACAAGAGATGGCTGCGTCCACTGTAGGGACCTTCCATTTTTTTTTTTTTTTTTTTTTTTGATGAACTTATCCTCCATGGGATAGACCACCGGAAATCTCTTGGGGGAATAAATATTTTCTCAGGACGTTCCCAATCCTGGTAAATGAGCCCTTTCAGTAAAGGGTGAAGTGGAAAAGAACAAACAGTCTGGGGACTTCTAGCGACCCCAACGAGGATACAGTAGTGGTTGATGGTTCCGCAAGGTGCATTTTTAAATGCTGATCGGACCATGTTAGTCAGAGACTGAACCCATAATCTTTCAGCTTGAGATGCTGAGAAAAGGTTCCCCCACTGTTGATTCCTCTATAACAGATCAACCTCATCCTGATCCCCTTCAGGCAGGTCGATCCCTGTATGGGACTGTTGCTCTGCTAACAGGCACTCTGAAGGAGGAGACGGAGATCGGGCGTGCTTTCCCTGACAGGGAGGCAGCGATCAATGTTGACAATCTCTCTCTAATCCTCCCAGAGCTGAGGAAAAAACCTCCTCTGTTACATACACAGGAGCAGGTGACTGAGGACAGCCACAGTACCAAGTACCCCTGCGGGGTCTCTACGGTCACTTACCTCTGAACTTCAGGGGAGACTGGTGCAGCAGAAGTATGCCCAAGATCCTCCGAGCCCGATGAGACCCCCTTCGCTTCCTGGAAGATTCAGTTCCGGAGCTTCTGGACGGCATATTCCTAAGCCTAAAGCTGAGGTATTCCAGCCGTAATACACCAGTTACTGATAATAGTCTAGCATAAATGCTGCTATAATAAACAGTTGGTGTCTACTAATGTGCCTTTCTAGGGGATGCCTGTATCAACCGCTTGCTGTATGCCTTTAAATGTTGTCAGCTCTGTCTCTGTACTTCATAGCCAGCTTACTGCAATAATGTGGCTTTTTAAAACCTGCTGGGACGCCCGCACATGCGCAGAAGCGCTGCGGCGCGCACAGAGCGTCATCCCCCAGGCCCCGCCCCTTTTTCCGGCCACCTCTATATATAGAGGCGCGTGCACGCGCACGCGCGCGGCCACGTGCGCCTCGGCGCTAATTTTCAAACATGGAAACCAGGGACAGGAGCCAGGGCCCCCTTTGCCGCAGGCCGGGGGATAGACGAACACTGCAACATGGCAGAGGAAACAGTTTCCTGTAGGAGAACTCACCAGCTGCCTGGACTTTGCTCTCTGAGAAGAAACTAGTCCATATGACAAGAAAAACATTCCACAGCGGCCTCTAGTGGACAAACACAGGTACCGCAGTTTAATATACTAAACATATATAAAAAAAAAACATTCTTTTTTTTTTTTTTTTTTTTCTTGACCACCATTAAAAATTATTACATTTTTTTAGCAGTTACAGGCATGCACAGATATTAGCGGGAATACCGTTAGGTAACAGACAGAAAGACAAATTAGGCTTGGGGGTCCCCCAATAGAACCAAGTTCCTGGGGGCCCCCACTTACCTGTTCCCCGCCGCAGGACTTTGTTTGGTCCACAAAAGCCCAAACTTCACCTATCACGGCAGGCATTGTAATCAAACCTTCAGGGACCGGGTTCCCAAGGATTCCACTCCCCTGGACCTGTATAGCACCCTGCACAGAAAACATCTTGGTCGTGGGTATGACCAGAGCTCTGGATCCCAGGGTCCAGCTCTCCTAAGAGAAGCATTACAGGCAGAACCTTGCTCTTCTCTGCAAGGCCCGGGTACCGACCGTTTAGCTATGAAGCTTTTTTGGTCGGATCCGGAATAGCTTACTGAGGCCCAAAAGAACCTGTACGCAAGCTCAGTGAAAAACACATGTTTCTTCTTGGCCAACACCTTAGACACTGGCAAAAAACTGAGGTGCTCCCGGATGGGAGGGGCTTATATAGGGGAGGGTACTTCCGGTTTTGGAAGTTGCCAGTGCCAGCACCTGACGGTAACTATATAACCCATTAGTAATGACTATGTCGCTCTGTGTCCCGTGATGTACGAAAAAGAAATATATATTTTTTTTACATATTGTACCAGAACAGTGCAGTGTCAACATGTTTTTTTTTGGGGGGGGTGATCTGGGATGTTTTTGATTTTTTTACACTTTGATTGATTGCTTTTATAGTGATGATCACTATAAAAGCAATCAGTAATACTGTTCAGAGGTTTCATTCATAAAACCTTGGTTTATTACCGTGATGCTGTATTGGTCACAGCTATTACATGGTACAGGACTGTTGTGATTGGTCCTGGTACAATGTGATCGCTGTGACCAATTACAGAGATCACACAGTAGTAAGCAAGGCATAGTGAATGACACCCTTGTTTAGTGTTCACTGTGATTTGATTCCAGGGGCACTAACAGCAAAGGACACAGCGGTCACAGATTGCACTGCTGCACGCCCAATGGGGATTGACAGACACAGGGCTCTCGGAACTAGAGAGAATCCGCCTTGCCGAAAGTACATAAACAGCAGGGCAGAATGTGGTTAATTACTTTAAACGATGCTGCTTTTAAAGTAAGCATTTATACCATTGATACCAAACATTTCTGCTGGTACAGGATTACTTGTAAAAGTGCATTATGATCAGCAGGTTACACAGTAACATGCAGAGACTTTTCATGTAAAACCCATGGGGGCTTGACCCTACTCTATTGAGCCCAATGCAATGCCATTCTGAAGAACATCAAAGTCATGTATAAACCAAACCAACAAAAAAGGTTTCCATGATTACCTTGGTGGATTTGATGGAGCGTTTACAGATGCAAAATAGTCTTGGTTAATTTGGCTTCCCCTTATTACCTCAGACACTGTATTTATGGTCTGTTGAGAATAAATTTAAAAAACAATAATCACCATGGGATGTAAAAAAAAAAATCACATAGCATTGCATTTAGAAACACTTGGTCAACAATCAGAATACCAAACCAATTTTCTGCACTAACCTTCACAGATCATAAATCCAATACAAATATTTGCTGTCAAAATCATGAAAGCCCGTCTCCAGGCAAAAAAAAGTAAAAAGGTAAATAAATGAAAAAACCTTTTCCCATGTAAAGGGGGCTGTGCCCGCAATGCACGGGTCAACTGTTTGTTTTGTCTAAGGAGCAGGAAGCTTATACTCAAAACAGCGCTCCCCTACGGTCGAGTGGTGGACTGTTCCTGGTCTATGAAGCTTGCTCTGGGCTTGATGATGTCAGCAGCAGCCCACAACTGAAGACCACTGTAGTGTGGGAGTGCTGGAAGGATTGGAGGATTAGGTAAGTACAGGTCCTTCTCAAAAAATTAGCATATTGTGATAAAGTTCATTATTTTCTGTAATGTACTGATAAACATTAGACTTTCATATATTTTAGATTCATTACACACAACTGAAGTAGTTCAAGCCTTTTCTTGTTTTAATATTGATGATTTTGGCATACAGCTCATGAAAACCCAAAAATCCTATCTCAAAAAATTAGCATATTTCATCCGACCAATAAAAGAAAAGTGTTTTTAATACAAAAAAAGTCAACCTTCAAATAATTATGTTCAGTTATGCACTCAATACTTGGTCGGGAATCCTTTTGCAGAAATGACTGCTTCAATGCGGCGTGGCATGGAGGCAACCAGCCTGTGGCACTGCTGAGGTGTTATGGAGGCCCAGGATGCTTCGATAGCGGCCTTAAGCTCATCCAGAGTGTTGGGTCTTGCGTCTCTCAACCTTCTCTTCCCAATATCCCACAGATTCTCTATGGGGTTCAGGTCAGGAGAGTTGGCAGGCCAATTGAGCACAGTAATACCATGGTCAGTAAACCATTTACCAGTGGTTTTGGCACTGTGAGCAGGTGCCAGGTCGTGCTGAAAAATGAAATCTTCATCTCCATAAAGCTTTTCAGCAGATGGAAGCATGAAGTGCTCCAAAATCTCCTGATAGCTAGCTGCATTGACCCTGCCCTTGATAAAACACAGTGGACCAACACCAGCAGCTGACATGGCACCCCAGACCATCACTGACTGTGGGTACTTGACACTGGACTTCAGGCATTTTGGCATTTCCCTCTCCCCAGTCTTCCTCCAGACTCTGGCACCTTGATTTCCGAATGTACTTTGGACCACTGAGCAACAGTCCAGTGCTGCTTCTCTGTAGCCCAGGTCAGGCGCTTCTGCCGCTGTTTCTGGTTCAAAAGTGGCTTGACCTGGGGAATGCGGCACCTGTAGCCCATTTCCTGCACACGCCTGTTCACGGTGGCTCTGGATGTTTCTACTCCAGACTCAGTCCACTGCTTCCGCAGGTCCTCCAAGGTCTGGAATCGGTCCTTCTCCACAATCTTCTTCAGGGTCCGGTCACCTCTTCTCGTTGTGCAGCGTTTTCTGCCACACTTTTTCCTTCCCACAGACTTCCCACTGAGGTGCCTTGATACAGCACTCTGGGAACAGCCTATTCGTTCAGAAATTTCTTTCTGTGTCTTACCCTCTTGCTTGAGGGTGTCAATGATGGCCTTCTGGACAGCAGTCAGGTCGGCAGTCTTACCCATGATTGCGGTTTTGAGTAATGAACCAGGCTGGGAGTTTTTAAAAGCCTCAGGAATCTTTTGCAGGTGTTTAGAGTTAATTAGTTGATTCAGATGATTAGGTTAATAGCTCGTTTAGAGAACCTTTTCATGATATGCTAATTTTTTGAGATAGGATTTTTGGGTTTTCATGAGCTGTATGCCAAAATCATCAATATTAAAACAAGAAAAGGCTTGAACTACTTCAGTTGTGTGTAATGAATCTAAAATATATGAAAGTCTAATGTTTATCAGTACATTACAGAAAATAATGAACTTTATCACAATATGCTAATTTTTTGAGAAGGACCTGTAAATGTCCTTTCCTCTCCCCTAGACAAAAACGAGCAGTTAACTCGTGCAGTACGAGCATAGTCCCACTGAATGGGAAAACTTTTTTTGCCCAGAGGTGGGCTTTAAGATGGAGGAATTAACTGGAAGACCTAAAATAACAATAGAATATAGAACATGACCAAATCTTGAGAGTCTGGCAGCAGTACCTTAACCACAAAAGTGCAACTCAGATATTTTGTGATTTATGGGTAAAATTGTCATATTTACAATATCAAGGAAATAAGAAAAGTGTGTAAATCACTCAAGATCCATGTACAAACGAATGCAATTAGAGCTAAATAGAATCATATTGTTCAGTGAGATTTCAACATCAAACAGATGGCAGCAAAGGCAAGAATAAAGACACTTCTTTGCATGTTTTTTTATTTCACAAAATAGTAAAGAAGAAGAACACGCAGCCAGGTAGACATTATGGCTCCTTAATTCAGGACATAAGTAGCTATCTGCAAGGTCCAGATGTTCTTTATGTAATGCCAACAACAAACTTTTTTGCAGGAACACAGGATCCATGCCTTCCCTATTGATAGAACGGCGGTCTGCCTTGTTTACATTGAAAGACCGACGTTCTGCTGAATCAAAAGCGGGTGACGGCAGACATCGGGTCCGCTGTGTTTGATCACAGCGGGAGAAAGCCGCCGTCAGCACGCATGCGCTCCCCCAACCCGGAAGAGCGGATGATGTATATATACTCACATATGCGATCCGGCGCAGAGCTGCCGCCCTGGAGCAGTAAAACTTAAGTAGTAAAAGGAGCCATTATGAATATGAATTATGCATACTTCAGCGGTGAACGTCTTTTGGGGGTTTTTTGTATGATATGCGCCAATAATGTTTTTTTAAGTGTATATAATAAATTTTGTCTTATGCATAAAGTGTGTTTTATCTGGGAAAGTTTATGCACTTTTAAAAGTCCTAAATTTTCCTTCTTTTTGTGACTATAGTAATCAGGGATGTGGTGCATGGGGTATCAACCAACACCTTACATTATCTACAGATTTAGAAACACTAAATACATGTTAAAAGCAAAAATCACAGACATGTATAGCGTATGTTGAGAATTAAAAAGTACAGAAAATACCTCTGTTAGAATGTCAGCAGGAACACCTGTTGCCATTAAGATGATGCAAAGCTGCTGTAGCAAACCACACTGGTACATGACCTTCTGGCAACTGCTAGTGGCACCAGGGGGATTCATTGGAGACACCAGAACCCGAACCAGCTAGAAACATTAAAGTTAGTTAACACAGGAATGTGTATATACATTGAAGTATTCATATTAGGTTATGTACATTTACCAAACCTTTGCATTCACATGTAATGAGAATGATAAACTGCAGGGAAATAGCCTGTAGTACTACAGTCCTTAGCTTAGGTCTCACAGGAGCCCTATTGGCAAACAGCTTTATGTTGTCCCTTTCTTTTGATTTTATGCTCAGGATTCCTTCCACAATTTAAAAACATTTTGGCAGCTTATGCAATATATGCAATGCAGCGTGCTTTCTAAACAAATCAAATATAATGTATATAAACACAAAAACAATATTCACTTTTTACATCATAGACATACAGCTCTACTGGCGAAATGAAATCCCAGAGTATACTGAAACCTTCCATGCATAATAATCTCCATTAGGATAAAAAGAGTATTCTGAAACGGAATGATGTCCATGATCAGGATGCAGTAAGGAGACAGACTAGAAAATATTCACAGTAAAGGAAAACTACTCACAAACACACAGAGGGTCCACAATGTATATATAAAAGTGACCTTACTTAAGAAAATATCTACAAAGATAACACAGTGTATTGTTGTAAACTACCATCAATCTTGGGTGCTGAAAGGCTTAGGCAAGCTGTACATTAAGAAAAATGTCAACTCGTGGTTGAAGGAAAGAAAAGTGATCGATTCCCCCATCAATAAGTCAGTGTTGATGGATGAATCCCTCCCGCTGTGCTATTGTAGCAGGAGGAGGTTTCCCAGCCATCAGAATACAATGACCAAAATGAAAAAAACAAAAAAACAAACAAACAACAGACTGGCTGTACAAAAGTTGATCGATAGACTTCAGTACAACCAGCCTGCCCAGGATGGTTCGAAATTAGGCTGGTTCCTGTTGAACCGGTCAAATTTTCGATCCGTCTATGGCTGGCTTTAATATCATGGAATTCCTAAATAGAATAGAATAAATTGAATGCACGGAAACAAACACACACAGTCAGAAAACCCAACAATCTATTAGCATTAATAATTCAGTTTAGATTTAAAGCATAATCGGTCTATACCTGCAGCATCAAGTGAAGGTTAGTCACTTTTTGTGCAGACCACCCAGAGTTGTCATCTCCCACTTCAAACCAAGGCTTCATTCGCTGGATGTAGGATCCTTCTTTGAAGAAATTTTGATTCGAGTTGTTATGCTTCAGCAGATTCTGAAGTAATATTAGACAGTCCTCGACTACAATTCCTGCAACAAGACAGACTTTGTTAAAACAATACTCTCAATTTGCAGGTACTCTTGCCTGTCTAAACAGTCTGTGTACATACCACCATCACTGTTTCCCTCTTCAGTAATTATGTCCAAAAGTCTCTCAAAAGCATTTTCAAAAGCTACAATTTTTTGAATAGCCGCATTGCCTTTTGTCAACTGCTGAAGTAATAAAAGACCCTGCAAAAAAGAGAAAATATAATTTGCAGTAAAAAGACAAAAAAAAAAAAGACATAAAAGTACGGTACTTCTTAAAATTACAGAAACATGATTAAACTTCTTCAAAAACGACAACTCCCAGAGTTCAATAGTCACAAAGCGTTACAGTGGTATCTTAATTCAATAAAAAATTTGAGTTTGCCAAAAATAAAAATAAAAAATAAAATAAAAAAAGAAACAGGAAAACAGGCATTCAGAAGATGGCAGGGTTGCCTTTTTAACGTGCAAAAGTCTAATGAGATCCACCACAGATTGCTTTTTAGAGGACAGTAGACACTGCTGCCGGTGTGCCTATGTTGTGTACTTGTCTCCATCTATAGTACTCAATGTGAATCCTGTCTGCTTTCTCCTTCCTCTACTATCTGCATGAGTAACTTCTGACAGTATTCCCTGATATCGGGCAATCCTGGGAGATGCTGTCCACCCTCTAGCACACAGCAGATGACTGACAGCCTCGGCTATGTTTCTCAGCGAGACTGTGTAGGGCGGGGGTGTCATTTTTCTCCACTCAAGTCTCAAATTACACTCAACTTTGTGCCATGCCTATAACATTATATCCCTGCCCCCTACCATTTGGAAGCAGAGAAATACCCTTTGATCTGTGTACTTTAGAAAGCTGTAGAGGTGAGGATTGCAGATAGGTTGGCATAGCTTATGTTGGAGGATTTAAAGTGGTTCTAAACGCAGAGTTTTTTTTTACCTTAATGAATTCTATAAATAAGGGTAAAAAACCTTTTGGGTGCAACCCCCCCTTCCCCCTCCTTAATCTTACATGAGCCCCAACTCGATCCGGCGATGTACAGAAGAGCAGCAGCCCTCCCAGGTCACTCTCTCTCCTCACTGGCGCACCAGAGCAGCAGAATCATGCTGCTGTCAATCAAAGCCAGTGAGAAAATGAAAGAGTGGGGAGCCACAATGCCCATTCACAGAAGCGTGGCTCAGGAGCGAGCCCGCATGAGTACCTCTCTTAACAAACAGCTTGCTATGGATGTACTTTGGAAACAAGGAGGAGCCAGGAGTGTCGCACGATCGCGCAATTGTCAGTTTAAGTAACACAGTGCCGTATCAACAAAAAGGCATGGTCATTAAGGGGGCGGGGTAAACCTTTCCGGAGCTGAATTGGTTAAAAAAAAAAGTTACAATTTTAAGGCTAGTCACTTCAGTGGGCTTAAGTAAGCGTTTGTTTGTTTTTTTATCACTTTAGTGTCATTAAGTTAAAGCGGTTGTATAGTCAGAATTTTTTTTTATTTTTTTAGTCACCTGCAAGGGAAAAGGCATAATGAGCTAGTTTGCACCGCATACTAGCTCATTATGAAATACTTACCTTAGAACGAGGCATCGTTAACTCACCTGGTCCACGCCGAGGGAGATGACATGTTGCCTCGGCGTGTCTTCCGGGTATCGCGGCTCCAGCGCTGCGAGTGGCTGGAGCCGCAATGTCGTCACTCCCGCGCATGCGCGCGGGAGACTTCTTTCCGGCAAGGTCCGGCGTCTGCCGGGCCTTTAGCCGAGAATCCCCCGTGCGCCTGCGCCGCTGCAGTCAGCGGCGCATTGCGAGGAGAATATCTCCTAAACCGTAAAGGTTTAGGAGATATTTTTTTTACCTACAGGTAAGCCTTATTATAGGCTTACCTGTAGGTAAAAGTACCCAAATTGACTATACAACCGCTTTAAGGGTTTACATCTACATTAAAACAACTAGTTTCATACGTTTATGAAAGTAAGTGAGCATGCAATTGTAGAATATTTTCATGAAAATAGTTATTTCAAACAGAGTAGCAAATCTTATTACAGCAAATCCACCTTTAACTTACATCATTACGAATCACCTCCCTGGAATCATCCAGAAGATCCATAAGCCTAGAAACACCTGTAAACAGTTGAAAGACATATAATTTTACCTTTTCAAAATATTAATAAGGGTTTCTTACTTTTATTAAGTTTCGGGGCTATCATAGCAGGGTCCACAGGGTATCAAATTAGAAACCAACAGATTTTTTGACCATGTTAAGCACGTAAGAGTACTTCAAAGCTCCTCCCCCTAAAAGTGTGACTCAAAACCTCCGACTAGCAGAGGACAAAAGCGGTTCAGAGAGCCCTGTCACTGGCATTATCGCCCAATTAGTGTGCTTTCCATATTCTTTGTTAAAGTAGAAGTATGGCCAAAGCTTCTATGGATAACAGGAGTGCAGTTTGTTCTGCTCTCCTGTAACCCGTTTTTAGCCGGTCTAGGCTGGGAAAAGATCCCAATTTTACAGTCAGGATCCATCCACATGCCTGGACCGGGAGCTTGCTCAGCCTCTCAGCTGCGCTGCTGGGAGCCTGAGCCAGCCGCTCCAATCCCCTCCTCAGCCCAGCGCTCCAGAAAGCTCTGGAGGGGCAGAGCAGAAAACCAGTCACTGACCGTCACGGCTCTCTGCTCAGAGTGGAGGGAAGAACTGAGTGTTTGATCGCTCAGATCCCACTTTATAGGCAGCGGGGGACATATGCAGCATCGAACTGATGCTGCACCCACCTAGGTGAGTATAAAGTTCGTTTTTTATTTTAAAAAAAACAAACTTCCCTTTTAATTTAGAAGCATAAAACAATGCACACCACTGAACAAAATGTTTGGTAACCCATGTTTGATAAAAAGTGTGTGCATGGTTTACATAAGCTCAAGTCAAGCCACCTATTGTGGGTGAGCCATAAGACACCCAGACAATGGCTTCTCTGATCGGTTGAGAAAAATCCCACTCAGTGAATCTCAGTTCAGGATATGTAATGGATAGTCAAAGAATAAAAGAAAAAGAATAATATTTGCAAATAGATATTGCACTAACAAGTTCCATTTTCATAGCTATACCTACAATTTTTCAGGCTGTGAACACATGGCCTGGAAAACCTTGACAACTAGAAAAAATAAAATAAAATACTTCACTTGCCCATTGGGCAGACTAAAACAATCTGCTGCACTTGAGGTCCTTGCTGCTTAAGAAGAGTAGTCAGTAGTTTCACTGCAGGCCAGCGCACATGGAAATCAAACTCCTGTAGGCAAAGAAATAAATAAGACAAACAGACAAAAAAAAATCACAGAATGGGATCCTTAAAAACGGAACATCGCTCCTACATTACCGTGAATATTGTTTAACGGATAACCCTTTGCTGCTGTGGCCTGCATACTATTTTGCGCCTCAAAAATTGCTCAAAAGACCCAGCAAAAGTATAACATTTCTTTAAACCAAAAATAATAATAATGATAGAAGTAAGAGATGGCACTGCTGATCTTGCACATTTCAAAATGGCTGCACTAGTTTTTCCATTAATCTCTTTACGCTGCAGTAACACATGTGCGTTGGTATAAAGATAGTGCTATAAATGCCCACATGCCGCACATATGCGTCGCTGGGCACGCAAAGTTTATGTACTGGGAGCGCTCTTCCTGAGCTGCCGAGAGCACATTGGTAGCCAGCGGACCAGCTTCTGATCATGTGACAACCAATTCAAATGCACAATTTCCAAAGCACACATTCCTGAAAAAATGGCTGCATGTGTAAACGGGTGCTGCAGCGACCATTGGCTGGAACCAAAGACAATCAAAGCAAGAGAACATCACCAGCACACCATGAATCTCCAGAATGGGTCCACAGCTTTATTCAGAGATGACAGTTTTACAGCTGAGGCAATGTTTCAAAGCCTCACAGGACCCCTTCATCAGGCATGTGATGTCACAGCCTGATGAAGGGGTCCTGCGAGGCTCCGAAATGTTGCTTTTGCCGTAATAATGTCATCACTGAATTAAGCATTGAACCCATTCTGGAGGTCCATGGTGTGCTGTGATGTTCTCTCGCTTTCACTGTGACAGCCAATCACAGCGGTCACACGATCGCTTATCCTTCATGTCCCCCATTGCTTCTGTTTAGGATTTTAATTTTAAAAGACCTGTCAGTGCCGCTCTCTCTCCTTGTGCAGGGTATCTGGTCTTGCATCCAGTCCCTGTGGGTGGGCCTGCTGGGTCCCGCCTACAGCTCGGCTCTCTACACAGGCTATGTGCAACATAGTGATCATGCCGCATTCACTTTTACAAGGTAACATTTAGGTTTTATTTAGGTGTATTTGAATTCTTGTGACTATGAGGGAATACATTTGAATGAAAGCTTTTGTGCCCGAGTTGAGATTTCATATTTACATTTTAGGCATCTATAGGCTTAGGAGGTTTAAATGAACCTCCTGCATGCATGTGATGATCACATCATCAGAAATCACACTATTTTGTTCCCAACCACTAGTAGAGGCCTTTGGCTTGCTAGTGACCATACAGGCTTACAGATAGGAAGGAAAACATGTGCTTGCACCAAACTGTCAAATGAAGAACATTGATGAATACTCTCTTGGCATGTGGAACCATCCCAGGTAATGCGAATCTACAGATTGTGGACCCCTGGCAGGTTAAATGAGTTAAAGTCGTTGTAAACTTCAGACAAGAAATATGAACAAAGCATATCCCTCTATAGTGTGTACTTGTCTCAATCCAGAGCACCAAGTGTAATTTGTGTCTGCATTTTCTTTCCTCTATTAGCAGGAAATACTTTCGACAAGTTTTCCTGACACCAAGAGAAAAATAGAGACAGGGGAGGGACCTCCTGCTGATTTACAGACTCGGCTCTGTTCCTGTGTGGAGGCAGCGTGTCCCTTCCCTCCAATCAGCTCTTCTCATTGGGCTCTGCAGAGTGACTTCAGCTCTCTGACCTCTTTTTTCTGAACAAGCTTTAAAATTCAGCACTTTGAAGGGATGAAGAGAAGAGGAGACTGCAGATAGACAGGTACAACTTATGTAGGAGGCTTTGTTTCATCTCTGTCTCACTTCACTGGGTATATGGAGGGATTTACAACCACTTTAAACAACTTGATCATTTCTGTCTACCAATGTACTAATACAAGATCACACAAGTTCTTTTGGATAACTGCTGAAATGTTTTTTTCTTTGTATTGGGGTTAAAAACAAAGAAAATAATTAAGTATACGAGAAGAAGAGCTTATGTAAACCATTTGATTGTCATGACACATTGGGGGTGATTCAATAAGTCATATGAAATACATTTCTGGGGGTGCTCGTCTGTAAAATGGTACTCTATATTTTCCATTGGCAATGTTTTGCAAGCCCCTACAGGTAATCAATATAAAGCTATGCAGGCGCTCTGGTGCTAAAATTAATGCTTGTATATGTATCTGGGGGAACTCACTTTTTTTTACGAGGGATTTTGTGTGCTTGGGTATAACTTAAATTTTTGACAATTTAAAAAAAATTATTTTTACATATTTTTATTTCTTTTTTTAATAACACACAAAAAGTACCCAATGTGAAATTTTGCAGTGCAGACTAGATTCATTGACAGGTTCTCATTAAAGAGAACATGTCACCAAAATATCATCACTTTTTGTCCTTTATGTAATGAAAAAAAGTTATGGAAAAAATTAAAATAAAATTACAGGTCCCCTCTACCCAGCAGCACCCACCACGCCGGTCATGCAGATGGGCCAGCAGAGCCTGGGACACATGATGTAAAATGTGGGGACCTGGGAGCGAAAGGGTTAAAGTGGTTGTAAACCTCAGTCACGAAAACTGAACAGAGCACATATATCTGTAGTGTTTAATTATCTCTCTCCAAAGCTGTAAGTTGAATTTCTCTCTGGTGCTTTGTTCCTCTTATCAGCATGAGTCCCTTTGGAGAAGTTTTCAGAACACATGAGATAAATTTGTGATGAGGAGGAGAGCTCAGCACATAGCTTGTCTATTCAGAACACAGCTCTGTATCATTCGTGTGTGCTGTGGGAAGGGGGGGTGTGTGCCTTTCCTCCAATCAGCTCTCACACACTGTAACAACAGCTGTTCACCCCCTCCTCTGATACTTCTAGATGGAGAAGGATTTTAACATGATTCTGCCTTTTTGTAGGGGTGTAGGTAAGAGAAGGCCGCAGATAAATAAAACATATGTAGAGAGGACAGAAGCAAGATGGCGGCGCTAAGGAGACTGCTGTGTACCGGGAAGAGCCGGCTGTCCGTCTCCTTCCAGAGGGAGTTCCACAGGAGCCAGCCCGCCGCCCTACAGATCACTGTACGGGATGCTCTGAACCAGGCTCTGGATGAAGAGCTGGAGAGAGACGAGCGGGTGTTTATGCTAGGAGAGGAAGTTGCACAATACGATGGAGCCTATAAGATCAGTAGGGGACTTTGGAAGAAGTATGGTGACAAACGGGTTATGGATACTCCTATATCTGAGATGGGATTTACAGGTATCGCTGTTGGTGCTGCTATGGCTGGATTGAGGCCAATATGTGAGTTTATGACATTTAACTTCTCCATGCAAGCCATTGATCAAGTTATTAATTCTGCTGCTAAGACCCATTACATGTCAGCCGGGCGCGTCCCTGTTCCAATCGTTTTCCGGGGACCCAACGGAGCATCGGCCGGGGTGGCTGCCCAGCACTCTCAGTGCTTTGCCGCCTGGTATGGGCACTGTCCAGGACTGAAGGTCGTGAGTCCCTGGAATGCCGAAGATGCAAAGGGTCTGCTGAAAGCTTCAATCCGAGATGATAATCCAGTGGTTTTTTTGGAGAATGAACTGATGTATGGTGTTCCATTCGAACTGTCGGAGGAAGCTCAATCTAAAGACTTTGTTCTTCCTATTGGTAAAGCAAAGATTGAACGGCCAGGCAGTCAGATCACTATGGTCGCTCACTCTCGTCCTGTGGGTCACTGTATAGAGGCTGCCAATGTGCTGGCAAAGGAAGGAATTGATTGTGAGGTTATCAACTTGCGCTCAATCCGACCAATGGACATTGAAACTATAGAAGCCAGCGTTGTGAAGACCAACCATCTGGTCACAATAGAGGGAGGGTGGCCTCAGTTTGGTGTAGGAGCTGAAATCTGTGCCAGGATTATGGAAGGTCCTGCATTCAATTACCTGGATTCTCCTGTGTTCCGTGTAACTGGAGCTGATCTTCCCATGCCTTATGCCAAGACTTTGGAAGAAAACTGCTCGCCCCAAGTAAAAGATATTATATTTGCAGTGAAAAAGACTCTAAATCTTATCTAAATGTGTATATACTGTATATAGTCATTTAAAGGTCATTTACATGTCATTTTAAAACCTAGGTGTCCTGGCATCTATGTACTATTTTGCGTCTCTGGAAAAATGTTTTATAGGAAGAAAGCATTTCATTCTATGATGGGTAAAGAACAAACGGGTTAAATCCTGGAGGGTGTTCCTGTATTGGGGGCTTTGTCCAGCGGCAGCATAGCCTCTTCCAACACTCCATCCAATCTGTCCTTCTTATAGTGAGAGATGTTTTAAAAGATGGACAATATTTATTAGAGTAACTCAAGTACTTCTGTATAAAATAGCTTCTCTCTCTAACTGTCCTGACAACGAAGGAATACACACACTGTTCCTTTCTACCACAATAAAATCCACTATTTGTTTCTTTAAAAAAAAAAAAAAAAAACATATGTAGGAGGATTTTTTTCATCTCTGTGTATCATCTGAGGCTGTTCACTTCACTGTGTATATGAAAGGGTTTACAACCAGTTCCCTTTAGTAACATGTTACATCTGCATCCAGGGTTTTAAAGGCAACAAGTTACTAATACATAAATGATCCTCTCCGCACACCCGTTGTCACAATTCAAATCAGTCAGTCATTCATTCATCTGTGAATAAGTGAACTACAGATGCACATATTCACCAGCACGCCACAGATCGTCAAATACGTCTAAATCTTTATTGAAGAATGATCACATCACAGAAGACATAGTTTTGGAGCCGCGCAGGACGCCTTCGTTATAACATGCCTGAAGAAGGGGTCCTGTGCAGCTCCCAAATGTTGCACTATGTCTTCTGTGATGTGATCATTCTTCAATAAAGATTTGGACGTATTTGACAATTCGTGGTGTGCTGGCGAATATGTGCATTTGATCTGTGATGTCTCCAGTTCCAGCTGGTTGTTGCTGCAGCACCCGTTACTCCTAAAGCCTTATCCAGGAAAGTTTGCAGTGGGAATATCGATACTATATTGAATGAACTACAAGTTCCATCTTCCACTTTGGCAGATGGCTTTCGGTTCTCAATGAACTACCAGGGCACTCAGAAACTATAAAACGGATTTCCCAGGTATAAATAACAGCCTGAAATGCATTTTAGATGACTGTCCCAAAGTTTAAATACATAAGATGACCAATTCTAACTGGCGACTTACCTCCAAAACCGATAGTAAAAGAGTTACGTTTTCCTGTTTCATGAACAGTTCTGTAAACTGGACTCCGAGATCATCGGTCTGTACTTGCTGGTTCTCCTCTGCAATAAGATTTGGGAGACATTAGGAATTATTTAACTTACAATGTGTATCATAAGCACTAAGCTGCAGGCCATTACTTGATATGGAGAGTGCTTTACTGAGCCCTTCGTATAGTAGAATGACAATAAAAGCCTTTAAATGCTCTCTAAATGGACCTTCCCCCCTTTTACTAAAAACCACTTCAGCTTTGCGTGCTGCTATGAAATCATGTTACATCCAGTGGTTAAACAAACCTTTTTTGCTTATAATTTCAGTTATTGTTTTTCTGCTCCTGATTGAGTGAGGCACTGGTAACGTAGCCCTGGCTTTGCAGATGCATCCTGGGAAGGCAACATCACCAGTGCCTTGCCTCTCAAGCCTCGTACACACGACCGTTTTTCTCAGCAAGAAACGACAAGAAAACAGTTGGGAGAGCTTTCTTGCCGAGAAAACCGCGCGTGTGTACGAGGCTTTCAGGTTTCTCGTCAAGATAACTGCCCAGAATCTCGACAAGTAAAAAAAGAAGACCTGCTTTCTTTTTGCTCGTCGTGATTCTCATCAGACTGTATTTGGACGAGAAAACCGTTCGTGTGTATGCTTTTCAAAAACCGCGCATGGTCAGAATCAAGTATGAGGACGGGAGCGCACCTTCTTGTAAAACTAGCGTTCGTAATGGAGATAGCACATTCGTCACGCTGTAACGAACTGAAAGCATGAAGACTGAAGGAGCGCGAATCGTCTCTCCCCAAACTTTTACTAACACGCGGTAACACGAGATCAGCAAAAGCAGCCCAAGGGGTGGCGCCATTGAAATAGAACTTCCCCTTTATACTGACGTCGTACGTGTTGTATGTGACCGTGTTTTACAACGAGATTTTGGATTAACAGTGTGTATGCAAGAAAAGCTTGACAAGAAATGCGTCAAGAAAAAAACAACGTTTTTTTGCAACGAGATTCTCGGTCGTGTGTACGAGGCTTCAGATGATGTTCACTTTCACATGGTCCAGAAGATAGACACAGAGCTCCAGAAGTAAAGAGAGGATGGATCGATTTAGTAAAAAATAGCCACCGTGAGAAGGATGGGAGGAAAAAAAAGGTATGCCAAGAGTAAGTAAAATCTCCAATTATCTAAAATTATCTTTGTTGTAATTGTTTCAGACAAGTGTGAAGTCTCTCCTCAATACCAGACACTTTCACCACCTTCCTGCCCAGGCCACTTTTAATGACAATTGCATGGTCAT
This sequence comes from Rana muscosa, assembly GCA_029206835.1. NCBI lineage: Eukaryota > Metazoa > Chordata > Amphibia > Anura > Ranidae > Rana > Rana muscosa. The sequence continues at coordinate 441,452,115 of CM055116.1, forward strand.
GCAACACTGGACCCATATGAAGAAGTTTTTAGCATTTTTTTTTCCCTCACACAAATAAAGCTTTCTTTTGGTGGTATTTAATCACCGCTGGGTTTTAAAAAAAACATAAAAAAATAAAAATGTCTGTTATAATTTATTTGCAAAATGTTGTCTTTCTTCATAAAATTAGGCCAAAATGACTACTGCTACATTTCTTATGTGAAAAAAATCCAAATCCGTGTATATTATTCAGACTGTAGGAAAGTTATTGAGCCCAAAAAATGTGGTATATAAACGATGGATATAAAAAGTCTACACACCCCTGTTAAAATGTCAGGTTTTTGTGATGTAAAAAATGAGACAAAGATAAATCATTTCCGAACTTTTTCCACCTTTAATGTGACCTATAAACTGTACAGCTCAATTGAAAGACAAACAAATCTTTTTTTTTTGGGGGGGGGGAGCTTCCAAAGCGTCAGATGGAATTTCCAAGGCATTAGATATACCATGGAACAGAGTAAAGACGGTCATCATCAAGTGGAGAAAATATGGCACAACAGCGACATTACCATGAACTGGACGTCCCTCCAAAACTGATGAAAAGACGAGAAGAAAACGGGTCAGGGAGGCTGCCAAGAGGCCTACAGCAACATTAAAGGAGCTGCAGGAATATATGTCAAGTACTGGCTGTGTGGTACATGTGACAACAATCTCCCGTATTCTTCATATGTCTGGGCTTTGGGGTAGTGTGGCAAGACAGAAGACTTTTCTTATGAAGAAAAACATCCAAGCCCGGCTATATTTTGCAAAAACACATCTGAAGTCTCCAAAAAGCATGTGGGAAAATGTGTTATGGTCTGATGAAACCAAGGTTGAACTTTTTGGCCATAATTCCAAAAGATATATGTTTTGCACCATACCCACAGTGAAGCATGGTGGTGGCAGCATCATGCTTTGGGGATGTTTTTCTTTAGCTGGAACAGGGGCCTTAGTCAAGGTAGATTGATTTATGAACAGTTCTAAATAATACCAGTCAATATTGGCACAAAACCTTCAGGCTTCTGCTGGAAAGCTGAACATGAAGAGGAACTTCATCTTTCAGCATGATAACGACCCAAAGCATACATTCAAATCAACAGGAATGGCTTCACCAGAGGAAGATTAAAGTTTTGGAATGGCCCAGCCAGTGCCCAGACCTGTATCCGATTGAAAATCTGTGGGGTAATCTGAAGAGGGCTGTGCCCTCGCAATCTGACAGATTTGGAGTGTTTTTGCGAAGAAGAGTGGGCAAATATTGCCAAGTCAAGATGTGCCATGCTGATAGACGCATAGCCAAAAAGAGGGAGTGCTGTAATAAAATCAAAATGTGCTTCAACAAAAGTATTGGTTTAAGGGTGTGCACTCTCATGAAACCATATTAATTTTGTTTTTTCCCTCCTCCTAAAAGATTTCAGTTGAGTTGTGCAGTTTATAGGTCACAGTATAGGTGGAAAAAGTTCTGAAATGATTTATATCTTTGTCTCTTTTTATTACATCACAGAAACCTGACATTGTAACAGGGGTGTGTAGATTTTGGATCACTATATATGGACTTATCACTGGATTATCAAGCATTACCATTAATTGCTCACTTGTCTTTTATTGGATTTTTGTTGTCACATATCCAACAACTGGCACTAGTTATTGGTTTCATCACCATTCAGGGCTGTGTTGTTACCAGCAATTACCATTATTGTATTTATGGTCACATTATTGTGTATTTAATGTTTATGTACTATGGTTTATCTTTCATTGTGGCTGAACTAGTTCTATTTAATTTTTGGTATTTGTAGTACACTTTTTAGTCACTAGCGCCCCCTTCCATTCCATTTTTCATATTGCACTATTGGTATATCCATTTAGTTTTAGGGGTGCAGCTTTATTTAATTTAATATATTTATTATTTGGCGCGAGGTATTTCACTTTTCTAATCCTGATGTACTGACAGCCATTCTCATTTCTTGAGGCCCGAAAATGCCAGAACAGTACAAATATCAGCCAAATGACCCTTTTTTGGAACGTAGACAGCCAGGGGTATTTAATAAGAGACATGGTGAGTTTTTTGAAGTTGTAATTTTCAGTGACAATTTTTTGGAAAATGTAAAAATATTTTTTCACATTTTTTTTAATTAATTTACATACTGTCACAAGTGCAGTACATGTCATCATATGACCGGTGTGGCAGTGATGAATGACACTGACGGGTGATAGTATTAAAAACAAAAAAAAACAACATTATATTTTTATTTTTTTACATACTGTGACCAGAACAATAGAGTGTTACCTGGGGAGTTGATCAGGTTTTTTTTTTCTTTTTACTACACACTAGGATCGCTTATAACAGTGAATAAGCATTTTTACTGAATGAAAAACATTCAGGGTGTGTTGTTGTGATTAGCTGTGATTGGCCACAGCTAACCACATGGTACAGATGGGCTGTGATTGGCCCAGTCAGTACCATGTGCTCACTGTGACCAATCACAGTGAACAACACAATAGTATACAATGAACGACATGAATCAAAGCCATTCATTGTGTACAACTGTCATGCGATCTGCTGTGATTGGTCACAGGGATCACGTGGTCCTGGCAGCGGGCGGTACACTGATCTGTCATCCACGGTGTCTGGTGGGGTGACAGATCACACCGAAGTGCAGCCCGTGGGGTGCAATCCTGCGAGAATGTAATATGGCGTCCTCCTAGAATAACAGGGCTCCATAATTTTACAATAGGCTGGGCAGGAAGGGGTTAAAGAAAAATTTAATTTAGAAAACCTTTTTCTAAGTTTGGATGGGTGATGAAGGATTATAAGCACCTATCAACTTTTTATTGCTGTCTGTGTCCCCATTAGAAAGATCCACTTTCTCGAACTGTCCTTTTTACTGTTCTCACAGAGGGAAGGTGAAAATAGGATTTTTATAACAGCTTACCTGTAAAATCCTTTTCTTGGAGTACACCACGGGACACAGAGCTAGTCATTACATAATGGGTTAAGGGTCACCAGCGGTGATTGGACACTGGCACAACCAATGGAAGACAGTTCCCCTCCATATAACCCCTCCCATCAGGGAAGTACCTCAGTTTTGTAGCAAAGCAGTAAGGTTCCCATAAGAAGGGTGGGACCTCTGTGTCCCGTGGTGTACTCCAAGAAAAGGATTTTACAGGTAAGCTGTTATAAAAATCCTATTTTCTTTATCGTACACCACGGGACACAGAGCTAGTCATTACATAATGGGACGTCCCAGAGCAATGCTCATATGAAGGGGGGGAGACACAGATCAAACCGACCGCTTGCGGACCAGAAGCCCTATACTGCTGCCTGCAGCACACTTCGCCCGAAGGCGGAATCCTCATGTCCTTTCACATCTATTTGATAGAATTTGGAAAATGTATGGACTGAGGACCAAGTTGCAGCCTTACAGATCTGAGCCATCGAAGCCTGGTGGTGCACTGCCCATGAAGCACTTATCGCCCTGGTAGAGTGCGCCTTAACAGGAAAAGGAGGAGTCCTGTTCTTTAAACCATAAGCTTGAACAATTACTTGTCTAATCCACCTGGAAATGGTGGATTTTGATACCGCTTGGCCCTTCTTGGGACCATCTGGTAAAATAAACAAAACATCTGTTTTACGTATCTGAGCGGTTGCTTGCAGATACACCCTTACCGCTCTCACTAGATCTAGAGAGTGTAATAATTTTTCCCCCGCCGTCCGCGGGTTTGGAAAAAAGGAAGGCAGAACAATGTCTTGATTCAAGTGAAAAGCCGACACCACCTTAGGCAGAAAAGCCGGATGGGGTCGTAGTACGATCTTGTCCTTGTGACAAATTAGATAAGGCTCTTTACAAGAAAGAGCTGCTAGCTCTGATACTCTCCTAGCAGAAGCTATAGCAATCAGAAAGGCCAATTTCCTACTTAATATAATTAAAGGAATATGGCGAATAGGTTCAAAAGGTTGCTTTTGCAACACTGACAATACCAAATTCAAATCCCATGGACACAAGGGAGACCTGACTGGAGGATTTATCCTCAGTACCCCCTGAATGAATGTCCGAACTAGGGAGTGAGATGCCAATGGTCTCTGAAAGAAGACTGATAGAGCCGATATTTGCCCTTTGATGGTGCTAAGGGCTAATTTCATATCCACTCCTAACTGGCAAAAAGCAAGAATCCTACTTATTTCATATTTCAGAGGATTCCAACTTCTGGATTCACACCAGGAAACGTATGCTTTCCAGACTCTATGATAGATGAGTCGGGAGGCTGGCTTTCTAGCATTAATGAGCGTAGAAAGAACCAGGCCAGAGACCCCTCTCTTTCTCAAAATGTGGGTCTCAGCAGCCAGGCCGTCAAATTTAGCCTTTGTAAGGAAGGGTGGAATACTGGACCCTGTGACAACAGGTCGTGTCGAAGTGGAAGCTTCCAGGGCCTTCCTATCGCCATTTTTACGATCTCGGCATACCAAGGCCTCCTGGGCCAGTTTGGGGCCACTAGGATTACTGGTATTCCCTCCTCCTTGATCCTGCGAAGCAGTCTTTGTAGAAGAGGGATCGGAGGGAATGCATAGATCAGTGAGAACTGATTCCATGGAGTTATTAGAGCGTCTGTCCCGTAGGCTAGAGGATCTCTCGTTCTGGACACAAAGTTGTCCAATTTCTTGTTGAACCTGGAAGCTAGCAGGTCTACATCTGGGTTTCCCCATCTCAGACATATGGCCTGAAAGATCTCTGGGTGAAGAGACCACTCTCCTGGTAGCAGCTGCTGACGACTCAGGTAGTCTGCTTGCCAGTTTTCTATCCCTGGAATGAAGATTGCAGAGATGCAAGGTACATGCTCTTCTGCCCATGCCAAGATCCGGTTCACCTCTCTTTGGGCTGCCCGACTGTGGGTGCCTCCTTGGTGATTGATGTAAGCTACTGCCGTAGCATTGTCGGATTGAACCCGAACTGGGTAGCCCTGTAACCTGTATGTCCAGGTTTTGAGGGCTAGATATACCGCCCGGATCTCTAGCACATTGATGGGCAGGATCCCCTGAGTCTTGGCCCAGGTTCCCTGGGTAGAAGCCTCCTCGAATACTGCACCCCAGCCCGATAGGCTGGCATCCGTAGATACCACCTTCCAGGCCACTGGGAGGAAGGACTTTCCCTTCCGTAAATTCCTGGCTTCTAGCCACCAATTGAAGCTGTGGCGTACTTGTGAGGACAGGCGCATGGGTATATCCAAAGCTTGGCTCTTCCTGTTCCAGGAGGCTAAAATATTGCCTTGAAGTAGTCTCGAATGAAACTGGGCGTAAGGGACCGCCTCGAAGGAGGCTACCATCTTTCCCAATAGTCTCATGCAAAGGCGAATAGACGGCCTCTTGTTTGCTTTGACCTTGTGGATCAGGTCTTTCAGAGACTGTATCTTTGGCTCTGGCAGGTATACCCTGTTTTGGGCTGTATCTATGATCATGCCCAGGTACACTATCCTTCTTTGGGCCTGGAGAGAGGATTTTTGTAAGTTTATAATCCATCCTAAATGCTCCAGGTATCCTACTGTAGTGTCTGCAGCGTGATCCAATCCCTCCTTTGACTGATCTATTAATAGTAGATCGTCTAGATAGGCTGTTACCGCAATGCCCCGTGTTCTTAGGTTTGCTAACAGAGGAGCTAGCACCTTTGTGAATACTCTGGGCGCGGTGGCTACACCAAATGGCAGGGCCACAAATTGAAAGTGGCGATCTTCTACCGCAAACCTTAGGAATCTTTGGTGAGCGGGGAGGATTGGTATGTGTAGATATGCGTCTTTGATATCTATGGACGCAATGAATTCTCCGCCTTTTAAAGTAGCGACCACGGATCGAATCGTTTCCATTCGAAAATGGCGAACGTTCAGAAACTGGTTTAGATTTTTTAGATCCAGGATGGGTCTGACTTCTCCGTTTGGTTTTGGAATCACAAAGAGGTTTGAGTAAAAACCTGAACCTTGCTCCTTTTGGGGTACCTCTGTAACCACACCTTGAGCTATTAAGTGATTCGAACCTTTGAAGAAGGATCCTCTTTTTTGTGGATCCTTGGAGAGTCTTGAACTTCGGAATTGAGAAGATGGGATCTCTCGAAATTCCAGTCTGTACCCTGAGGATATTGTGGATACCACCCATTTGTCCTGGGTTTCTGTCCGCCAAGTCGCTGAGAACTGACGAAGCCTTCCCCCCACTCGGCCGAGCGGGGGCGCCCCTTCAATGAGAGGTTTTGGGGGCTTGCTTATTAGCTCTTGAACCCCACGGCTTCTTGTTCTTCTGAGCCTGTTCTTTGGCTTTTTTGGGCGGCTGAAAAGGCCGTCGCCACTGGCTGGAGTCAGATTTCCCGGGAGCTGGGGAGAGAGTGTGTTTAAAACAAGGTCTCTTGTTTTTCTTTCTCTCAGGTAAAAGTGTCGTTTTACCACTTGATATCTTTTGGATATATCTTTCTAAATCTTCCCCAAAAAGGCGTTCGCCATGGAACGGGAAACTTGCCAACAACTTTTTGCATGGGGCTTCCGCTGACCAATGCTTAAGCCAAAGTACTCTGCGCATCTGTACCAGCTGGAGTGTAAGGCGTGATGCCTGTATGATAGAATCTCTCATGGCATCCACTGTGAAGCATAAGGCTTTAGGCAAATTCTCCCAATTTTTAGCCTGCTCTGAAGGCAGCTCCTTCAGCCCCTGCTTTACCTGTTGGCTGACGACCTGACACATACCGACTGCTGCTACTGCAGGTTGGATAATTGAGCCGGCCAAAAGGAAGGAGGATTTCAGTAAGGATTCCAACTTCTTCTCAGAAGGATCTTTAAACACTTGTACATTATCCACTGGACATGTCAGGTTTTTATTTACACAAGAAATAGCCGCATCTACCGTAGGCAGGCTCCATTTCTTTAAAAAATTTTCCTCCATAGGATAAAGAATGTTAAACTTTTTTGGAGGTGAAAAACGCTTATCTGGATGTTGCCAGTCTGCGTACAATAGATCCTCTAGTAACGGATGAACCGGGAAGGAGCATGCACCTTGCAGGGATCTTAATGATCCTAGGGAGGAGACAGGTGATTCTGTTACCTCCAAAGAGGGTAACCTAAATGCAGCTCGCACGGCTCCTGCATAGCATTGCACCTGTGACTTTAAAATCTGGGATACCGAAAACGGCTCATCCGATATCCCTGATCCGTCTGACTCCTCATCCTCTGCTGATGTAGCCTCCTCCTCATCCTCCTCCTCCTCAGGTACTTCTGAAGGGAGGTCCAATACTGGAGGAGATCTGCTTCGCTTATTGTCCTTTTTAGAGGATTTAGCGATTAAAGTAGCAATTTTCTCCTCCAGATTATTTAGGGCAGCTGATAAAGTGTCCTCAATGACATATGCAGGCCCAGGCTTCACTGGGGAAGCCGCCATACCTGACAGAGGTAATGGCTCATCCTGTACAGGTGCTTTTGGCAACACAGGAGAGGAAGGTACCGAGTCAGCACAGCTAGAGCCCCCTGTCTCAGGCGGCGGTGCTCTTTTATCTCTTTTTGTCCGCATTACTTCCCCTGGAAGGCTTACTGTTTAGACAAAATACAAGGTACCCAAATGCATATACTACCGTGTTCAGTTTAGCAAATACATTAAGTATGCAACTTTTAACACATAACTATGCATAACATGGATGTCTTCTAGGAAGTACCCAATCCAACCACATGGAGTCTTGCGTCCCTGTATAGCTGCTGTGTTTCTCTGCCAGGAACAAGAGAACTAACGAGCTTGCTTGCTGCTGCAGTGCTTTTTACACTGACAGTCTTTTAAATTTGGCGCCGTTTCTGTGCCTGCGCGCGCCACGTGCCCGCGCACGCCTCGGCCCCCCTCCGATAAAGCGCGCGCGCGCGCGGCCTTTAGCGCTATGGTGGTGGCCATAGTGAGAGAGGACTCTCATCAGCCCCTGTCCCCACTTACCTGCATCTGCAGGTGTCTGTATTGGCCACCGGAAGGAGGAGCGGGGTGCTCAAGCAAGCTCAGCAGCGGAGGTGACGAGCAGTGTACTTCGCCGAAGCCGACACTGAACAGAGTGAGGTGAGTATATTCAGCTCTTTACTCCCCCCAGTGGTGGAAAAAAAGAAGACATCCACTTTTTGAAAAAGGTCCCAACCTAGTACATGGACCTTCTAATCTCACCTTATCCACGCCGCAGGTTTTTCTGCTGAAAGTTTTCAGACAGATACCAAACTTCACCCTTCACGGTGGGCTATGTGTGCCAACCTTCAGGGATATGGGTTCCTATTTAAAGGATACCTCTCCCCTGGGCCTTGTACAAGACTCTTACCAGGACTTTATAGCGAAATAGCGAAAGTGCTGGATCTTAGAGCCCAGTCCTCCGAAGAGAGACATTACAGGCGACGCCTCATGGATGAGGCCCGGATCCCATCCAGATTCAGCTCATTTGTAGGCGTCTTGGATGGATCCGAAAGCATAGCTCTTTTACCCCCAGAGGGTCTCTTTGGTAGAGCTTTCCTTTAGCACCTCCTAACGCGTCCAACACCTTTCGACACTGGCGAAAAAACTGAGGTACTTCCCTGATGGGAGGGGTTATATGGAGGGGAACTGTCTTCCATTGGTTGTGCCAGTGTCCAATCACCGCTGGTGACCCTTAACCCATTATGTAATGACTAGCTCTGTGTCCCGTGGTGTACGATAAAGAAAGAAAATTTAAGGGCACACCAAAAACAAAAAAAACTTAACAGAAAAAAAAGGTATGAAACAGAAAAGGCCCTTATAGGGCCCCTTGGATGACTTCTCTGTGAAGGAGAGCATACACTGGGGTCTGAACAGGTGGCACCCTTATAGACCTGGAGAACCAAGGCCAGATGCTATAAAAGAAAAGGTCACAACTCACAGACACTTCTGGTGGAGGGAGCTTTCACAGGGAAGGGGGTACCATTCCCATTGGGTATTACACCTGAATAATGACTTGCCTCATTCACCTAGCAATTGTGAATCAAGAGGCAGCCTGTCTCTTTCTGGAGCCCTCAGGTGACACAAATAGAGCATAGGATTGACGAACAAAGGCCACAAACACAAGATATACTCACACAGCAAAAACTTTATCAAGGGAGTGGACAGCAATCTCCTTAGCATGCTTAATAGCTGAACAAAACGTAAACACCATATCATGCTGTAAAAGGACATGGCGAGACCACCTTAGGCAGAAAAATAGTTCTTAGGGTTCCTTAACACGATTAGCCACAAGTTCTGACAACCTCCTGATTGAAGTAATTGTCACAAGAAAGGCAAATTTGCTGGAAAAGAGAGGAAGAGAAATATACAAAATAGGCTCACATTAAGGCCTCTGAAGAACTGACAACATTAGGTTGAGGTCCCAAGGAGTCTATAGAGAATATACTGGTGGTACAAAGTGGAGAAACCTCAGAGCCAAATTGCCAAAAAGACCACGGGGTCTCTCAATTGTAAAGTGGGGGCGACTCTTTATTTAGGAAGAAGGTTTGTTACCAGTCTTGGTGGGCTAGGGGTTTCATGGCTTTTTCTGAAAAGAAGTCTCCTGTTTAGCCCCTGGCTTCTGCCACTTGATTAGAGGGAAGAAAGCGCTCCTTAATCTTCTGAATAACCATATCCATGGAAGAAAGCGCTCCTTACTCTTCTAATCTTCTGAATAACCATATCCACGGCATTGCCAAAAAGGCATTCACCTTCAAAAAAAAGGCAATTGGTTCGGCTGCCCATCACAGGGGAGCTTTGCCGATCAGCATTTTTGCCACACTACATGCCTTATACCAACTGGCATAAGGCCCAGCAGAGACAGTTTTTGGAGTGAAACTCCCAATCTACCCACACAGAAGTGCAACACTTTGGGAGAAATCTCCAAGTGATGCCTAGCAGAAGAACCTTATTTTAGGTTCTTTTGAAACGCACTTGGCTCTGACCAGCAAGGCTCAACAAACCACACTTGTCAAAAGAAAAGGACGCCTTAAAGAAGGACTCAAACCCTTTTGTCCACAGAGTTCTTAAACACCGACACATCGTCCACCAGAATAGTAAGAGTCTTGCTCAAATAAGACATGTCCCCTTTTTCAGAAGGCTTCCACTGAATATTATTGCACAAAACATTTGGGGAGTGGAACACAAGCATCTCATCAAGATAGACCCAGTCCTTATACAGATCTTGCTCAGTGTGAAAATGAATTTGGCCTATTTAGGTGTGTTCCATGGACCACCTCTGAACAAACTCACTGGTGATCTTTGCAACTGTGAGATGCTGGAGGGTGCAGTGTCCTCTTCAAAGGATAGATCTGTATCAGAGGTGTCCACTTCCTCTGACCCTTTATCTTCTCTAAGCCTAGAAGGGGTAGAAGGGGAAACTTGCAAGGTGGTCACTGTGGTGACAGAAACCAAAACTATTTTTGGTCTCTCCACTGCAAATCTTTGTGGATGTCAGCCAATTGAACAGTGTGGTAAAAGGCAGCACAAAATTCCTCCTTAGACATAAAGGTCTCTGTGGAAGAAGCTCCAGAAATGAGTGAGTGAGAAATTGGATGCTGTGATGTGGGGGTTAAATCCCCCAGGTGCCTGTCCTGCTTGAATCAGATCCACCATGCTTTTGCTGTGCCCACTAAAAAGGTGTGCTACTCACAGTACTAAATCCATAAGAAGGGGTGTGCCCCTCCCCCATGGTCCCACCACCTGGAGGCTAGAGGTACTAATGTTGCAATTGTGGACTGTGCTGTAATTTTGGAGCTGCTGCAGGTTGTGTCCAACTCGGTATTTGAGTGTATTTGGGTGTTTTTCAATGTGATTTTTTAAGAAAATAACTCATGGAGACATGGGCGAGTGGGTGATTTTCTTTGCATAATAAAAATTTATTAAATCGTATTTTTCAGTTTAGGGCGCTGAGATACAGTTTAGTTCTATTTTGACACAACGTAAAACGTTCTGTAGTCCACAAATGTAACCTGGACAGGAAGATTAGACTGCTTGGGGAGACACTTTTCATGCACTGATTGCAGGTTGTGCAGGTTGTCAAGACAAATGCAAACTGTGCCCTCTCAATTTACAGATGAAACCAAAATATTTAAGGCATTGCTGCCCATTGCCTTAACCAACAGATAACGTTTCTGCCTATGGAGAGAGGTGAGAGGTATGAGAATATGTGGCTGGCTCATGCATCCGTTTGTTGTTCAAGCCAATGTGTTTCAGCTAGTGGTATTTGCAGGTAGTTAAGAAGCAATAGATCGGAAGACTTCTCTAATGTCTATTAGCACCATTACAGTTCTCCATAATGAGATATTACAGGTACATTTTCTCAATAATGATAATAATTACCGGTAGTCTTTTTTTATTTTTATTAAAAGCTGAACTCCAGGCAAATATAGACACACCTTAATCCAGCTCTGTATTCACATGATCAAAATGTATTTTTTTTTAATACAAGCAGACAAGTATCTGATTTTGACATGGCATCAGCCTTTTGCGGTCCCTGTGCAGCAGAGCTCTGGGTTGGAAGAATGAGATGTATCACAAAGTGCCAATAACATTCTGATAGGAGAGAAGAAGAGTGACAAAGATGAGTTCATCAGTGTGCGGTTTCTCTTTTTACTGCCCAGTGACAGGCTGGAGGAGGAACAGGACCTTTATGTGTCACTAAACTATAGTAAATTAAAATCAAGTCTCCTGCCCTGCCAGACAGGGCCATGCTATCTGAGAGAGTCTATGTAAATTTTAGGACTGGCTTGATATAGAACATTTTGACAGGTAAACCAGCGTCAACATATCCATTTCATTTTTGGGTTCGGCTTTTGGTTTGCAATTTAGCTTTAGGCCCCTTCACATGAGCGTTCGAATCAGGTCCGTCTGTCAGTTTTTCGGCCGGACCTGATCTAAAGGTCAATTCATTCTTATGGACAGCTGGGTGTAAAACGACTTGTGTCTGCTTATAGCTGCCTATCTCCAGGTATAAAAAAAACTGAAGAAATTCTGTTCTCTTTTATTTAGGTCGAGTGGATGGGGGATAGTCAGGTCTAAATGTATGGAGGAGTCCCTTTACTCCCTGCCATCGATCTGTCCATGTATGCGTCATCTGCCCACTCCGCGCTGATTAGCAGGGGATCTGTGAAATGATTCACTGCTGATCAGAACAGAATCCGCAACGTGCCTTAATGACCGAATTGCCAAAAAGGATGCAGCTGGTAACACAAGAAGCTGCATAAAAAGTTACAACCCCAATTCCCAAAAAGTTGGTAAAAACAGAATGCAATGATTTCAAAACTCATAAACCAATATTTTATTCACAATAGAAAAAAAATATCAAAATGTTTAAAACTGAGAAGGTACCTTTTTATGAAAAAAGGAAAGTCATTTTGAAATTGATGGCAGCAACATGTTTTAAAAAACAGAGCCATGTTTACCACAGTGTAGCATCCCCTTTTTTTTTTGTTTTAACAACACTGTAAACGTCTGGGAACTGAAGAGACCAGTTGCTGGAGTTTTGGAAGAAGAATGTTGTCTCATTTTTGCCCGATATAGGATTCTAACTGATCAACAGTCCTGGGTCTACTTTGTTGTATTTTTCGTTTCAAGATGCACCAAATATTTGCAGTTGGTTGAAAGGTCTGGACGATTAGGTTCCATGCAGCTGCCTGCAGACCACAGGGCTGGCGTGTGTTCCACGGACCAGGAAGTGACGTGAGGGATAGACGCAAAAATTACTACATCGGCTTAACCTTGCATGGAACCTAAATGTTTGGTAAGTGAGCTGTGTATGTTGTTATCTCATGTGAGTGCATACATAGCCTGATTTTATTTATTGGTACTTAATAAACATACTACACTATATACCGTACTTCCATTTTGGGCTAATTGTTTATTTTGGGTGAACGAGAGTCATCAGTGATTTTTTAAAGGAGAAGATGTGCTCAATCCTTTCCATGGTCTGGATCTGTCATTGAGAGCTTGTAGCCTACCGCATTGGTTTGGTGAGTGCGTAATCGGTGTTTATTTTAAAATAAACACTGTAACAGCTGAAAATACACTATACAATTTCTCTTTAATTATAATGCATGCAGAGATTAAACAGGAAGCAGAGCAATTAAGTGAAGAGGACAAAGAGAAAAATAAGCCAACACCTGACATGCACACAAGAGCTAATTTTTACCTTCAGATTCGGCTGCACAGGTAGACATAAAAGAAAGAAAAGACAGTAAGTTCATGAAACAAGATAGCCAATTAAAAATTAAAGTGATTGTAAAGTCTTGTTTTTTTCCTATAAAAATAACAAAACATGGTATACTTACATGCTCTGTTGTAGTGGATTTGCACAGAGCAGCCAGGATCGTCTTCTTCTAGGGTCCCTCTTCTGTGATCCTGGCCCCTCCCTCCTGTTCAGTGCCCCACAGGGGGGGCACCGGAGCCGAGTCACAGCTTCCTGTGTCCATTCAGAAATGGAGCCCTGACCCGGCCCCTCTGCCTCTCTCCCCTGATTGGCTAGCTGATTTTATTTAACAGCAGCGGGAGCCAATGGTGCTGCTACTGTGTCTCAGCTAATCAGGAAGGAGAATCTCGGACAGCCGAGACACTCGTGGACATAGCTGGACAGAGAGGGACCTCAGCTAAGTCTTAGGTGGGGCTGCTGCTCACAGAAGTTTTTTTATCTTAATGCATGAATGCATTAAGATAAAAAAAAAATCTGCCTTTACAACCCCTTTAAGTTGATACATTTTGTCCACCCTAGGTTGTGTGAGCAATCTATAATTTTCAAACAAATCACCCCCAGACAGAATATTAAATACTGCATGTTAAAATACCATGCGTTTGGAGTGAATGCTTATTTGGTTCACAAATGGGAATGAATGGATTAGGTACATACATTAAATTGTAAAAACTGGATTTTTTAGCTCACCGTTAAATACTTTTCCTGGAGTACATTGAGGGAAAATGAAGTCTACCATCTTTGAGTTACACTGACGCTTACAGGAGAATTGGACATTGGTAAGCAAAAACTTCTAGGCCAAGTCAGGATAACTCCTCTTACTACCAAGTATGCCTCAGTTTAGTAACAAAGCAGAACCACAAGCATGACCAGAATAAAAAAAACACACTTTTATGTTTCTTTTTAAACCAATAATATTGCAGATTTACACTGGTCTTATGTATGATGTGTACGAGTACTATATTGTTTACAATTTCTTTAAATTTTATTTATGATGCATCTTGTATTCTTGTGAATACTTTTTCCTGAACAAATTTATTTTAGAGCTTTGGCAGCACTTTATGTTCTTACTTTTCCTTTGTTAAAGATCTGGTATATACAGCAGACAATGCTTTTACTTGAAGTTCTACCCAGAACAGGATTTTATCTACCTCTTATGCGGAAGCAAGCTTTCAGGTTTCTCCCTGTTAGATGATGTATGACATTGTTGTATGACTGAACCCAGGTCAGGTGACTCTTGAGCATAATGATCCAACACTGCAGAGACAGACAGAATTTCTGAGGTTGAATAAAGACATTCAGTGACTTTAGATGTAGGGTAGGTTGGCTGTCCCCCCTTGGGTTTGGTAATGGTAAACAAGTTGGAGTAAAATTCTGAACCTGTTCTGCCACAGCAACTGGGGCAATGACACCTTGAACCAGAGGACCGGAGACAAGCTTGATTGGGATCTGCTCATCTTTGCAAGAGAGCTTTCAACCGCTTATTGGTTGAGTCTTTCTGCACCAGTATGTTCCTTCATTAAGGCTTTTTTTTTTTTTTTTTTTACACAAGTCTCTTCAAACAGGTACAAGGCAAGCAAGCGCTTGAGGGAAGAAAACATCTTGTCATGGTGTTTCCAATCTCCATAGAGGAAAACTTGGAAAAGGAGCACTGGGAAAGTAGGGGCTCTAAAATACCACCACATCAATAGGTGCCAAAACATAGGACTGAGCCTCCTTGGAGGTAAGCTTATCTGGGAAATGTTAGAGTAACTCAGAATCAGACAGAGTCAGCCGAAGCAGTAGGCATGCTTCAAGCAGTCCTGCAGGAGTTAACGGTGTGCAAGCTGGAGGCATCCCATACCATTTCCCTTACCACCATACTGCTGCAATAAGACATGTTGCGACCTCATGGCAGTAAGGCAACTTAAAACTCAGGGTAAAAAGGAAGGCCCCAGGAACTCCTGAAACCCACACAGCTAGTAGAAGGTGAGGCTCAGAGGTTATCAAAGTCACTGTAGGCGGGCAGCATAAACGGTTCAAAGATCAAAATTCCACATGGCACATGCAAAGCATGAGCCGATGCAGGCAGGCGTTTCCGCTATGCTGTATGTTTGAAAACTCTACCCCATCACTCCACCCAGCAAATTATATCAACGCTCAGTTCCACAGCGTTAACCCCTTCCACAGTGGAAACTGTCAGGAAACTGAGAAATTTAAAACAAGCCCATTGACCTATGTACTTCAGCTGCTTAGCCTGACTGGCCAACTGACAAAGTTAGTCTTTAGAGACAGGACAACTGCAGAGACAATACCAGCAGCACTGAACCTGGAAAGCACTCCTTGGCTATTTTTTACAAGGAAGCGCCCTACGTGGATTCCATTGCCGAAGTTCACTTGCAGCCTATCCCCATGAAGTCCAGCCCAGTAAAGTGTGGGCGCAGCACTTCAAAGGCCACGCTGTGGACAACCATACCAGATAGCTGCAATGCATCTCTAGCAGCAGTGTAGAGAGGAGTCCTGATTGCAGAAAAAGATGTTGAAGAGTAAGAAAAAAAAGTGCAAACCTGAGCTAAAGAAAATAAATCCATCCTCACAAGACACTAGCAAAAAAGCTGAGGCAATGCTTGTAGTAGGAGGAGTTATCCTGGGCTGGTATACCGTTTCTTTTTTTCTTTTTTTTTTTGCCAATGTCCAATTCTTTGGTAGGCAGCAATATAACCTAAAGTTGATAGACTTCTGAGACTCAAAGGCTGAAAAAAAGATATTTAGGATCATACTGATTTCTTTTATTAAAGAGATCCTGCCAGCTCTCAAAATATTTTATTCCAGCAATTTCTGCAATAGAAAACGGCATATATTCACCACTTCTTCTACGCCTTCTCTATTGCAGTGCTAGCTTTTTCAAGCCTTTTAGCAATCAGCACTTCCAGGAGTGTCATATTTGCATGTCCTCCTTGGTGTTTTGATATTTTCCTATGACCTTCTATTTCACTGTAGGACCTAGCAGTGATGTAATGGGTCAGGAAAAGAAGAGTAGAAGTAGGAAAATTAGCCCTCTGAAAGATTTATGCTGTCTTCTATAGCAGGGGATTGCTGGATTTAAGAGATCTGACAGGGTATCCTAAAAATGTATAAAGAACAGACAGCAGACATATCACAAACCTAGGCTCCCTTATATGCATTTCTAAGAGTTGGCATGCCCTCTATCTGGTGGTCCTGTGGTAACTGTCCCCTTTGCCACTTTTTTTTAAATATAATTTCACCATCCCTTCATGACTATTTCAGGCTATTAAATAAACATACAGTTGAATAGGCAATCAATAATAAAATAACACATCAAACAGGTTGATTGACAGTATTAGACAGTGTTAGGTTAAACAAGATAACACTCCAACTTGCAAAAATTTTCTGCTGAGCATTAGATTTGTGCTTGCTGGCCACAGTTAATGTTTCCTAAGCATTGTGCCAGGTTAGATTAAAAAGGCATACGTCATAAATATCACAACGGTTTGTCTGAAAAGCATGCGTGCACAATCAGTTAAATGGCATGAAGCTACAGTGAACTGGCAAAAATGTTCATGCAAGTAATGCCACTGAACCAACAGAAGCAGCCTGTCTGCCTGCCAGAAGCACTACTAATCTGAGTGGTAGTTCACCTGTCTTTCTGGGGAGAAGGGTCCATGATTGGATTCGCACAACTACATGTGTAATTTGGTAGAGGGATGATTTGGAACACAAAAGCAAAAGTCAGAGTAACATGGAGTGAATCTCTGTATTTAGGTATTCTTTCAAGTAATTGCATGTGTAATTATTACTTCACCTCAAACAGAAAAGAACGTATTTCAAATCACTTAGCATTATTAAAAATGCAATGCCTTCAGAAACTTCTACTAAAAGGTATGGCAGTGTGGAGGCCAACTGGTCATGCAACACTGCACTGCCAGGTTGCTAGATTTGACTGTCAAGACCATCTGCATCTAGTCTGTGGGTTCTCCTATCCTAAATTCCGGTGGTGGTATCCTCCCAAAATAATATAAAAAATAAATAAAATACATCTATTATATTGGCATCGGGTTAAAAAGCATTTAAAGATAAATCTACAGACATTTTTGAATGTCTTTATTTTTATGTGGTAATGGTGGTGGGCAAGTTAACATTTTGAATTGATTCGGGTAGAGTACAGAATAATGAAAACTCTGTAAAGATTTTTTTTTTTTCGCCTGTATCGCATTGAAGAAATTTTACTTTACTTCCTGTTCTGTAGAGGCAACAGGAGGGGAGCGTAAATCTCACTAATGTGAGCAAATCCTCTCAAAGAGTTATCACCAATACAGTTGTCCCCATTGGAAGATGGCAACTCTATTCCTGTTCAGGTGGCAACAAGAGATTTTGGTTTCCTGCTCACGTTCAGTCCCAGTGATGATAGTCACCAGGATCAATAGAGAGAGTGTATCTCCCCAAATGGGACACAGACAGCAATACAAACCTGACCTAAACCAAAGATAAAATAAAAATGTTGGCTTTAGATACACTATAAATAATAAAAACCTTGTTTTGATCTATAGCAGGGGTGTCCAACCTGCTGCCCAAGATGGCTATGAATGCGGCCCAACACAAAAATATGTAAACTTACTTTAAAATGTTGATGAATTTTTCTGGAAATTTTTGGAAAAATGTGCTTACACCTAAAGAAGTCACATTTTTCTTTGGATGCATGTCGTTGTAAACCTAGTTACACACCTTTTACCTACAGGTAAGCCTATAATAAGGCTTACCTGTAGGTACTAGAAATATATCTCCTAAACCTGTACGGTATAGGAGATATTTACCATATACGATTGCGCCAACGTCATTGGTGCATGCGCACTGAAGAAAGGGCACAATTGCGCCGTTTCAAAAGCGTCCGTGCCGTGACCGGCGGCTCCCACGCGCATGCGACGTCACGCGACTCCGACCAGTCACAGAGCCGGAGTCCATGGCCCTGGAAGGAAGAGGGGTGAAGATGGATACGGCCTCCAGCGGGGACATCGCGGACTTCGTTTGCAGGTACTTTAAGTGCAACATAATGGCCTAGCATACTAGCCCATTATGCTTTTACTTTGCAGGGGTAAAAAGAGGAAGTAAAACCCATCAGTGTCTTTACTAGACTTTTATATTTCCAAAGAAAAATATCCCCCTCTTCACAATCACACCCTATTTGTGTCATCAGTTTTCAGCAGCACCTATATTTGTGAGCAACTATTTTCAATGATGAAGGACATGAAGGGAAAAATTAGAACCAAAATATCTGATGAGCACCTTGAGAATTCATTGAGAATTGCTACTACATACATCCAACCAGATAATGACACGTCAGTTTATGAAAAACAGTGTCAAATATCGCACTCGTTTTATGTTGCCCTCTAACTTTTATAATAAAATTGTTACAAGAAAAATTAAGTTTTATTAATCAGATAAGTACATCATCTATATCAGTGATCATTAACTTGTGATCTGCCTAACTTTTTCTGCTCATCAGCTATCCCTTATTGTTAGGCCCCTTTCACATGGGGCTGCCCATTTTGACGGACTCCACTTGCTCAGCGGGGATCGCTCCGTTGATCCCAACCGAGCCAGCCGGTGACAGGTCCGTCTCTGCTCACTGTGCAAAGACGGACTTGTCAGAGCTCCACTCTCCTCTATGGGGGATTGGATGAAAACGGACCGCCTGTCTGTTTTCATCCAATCCGATAGACGGATGGAAAATAGGGTTTCCATCCATCTGGATTCAGCGGATCGGATGTCAGCGGACAAGTCACCGCTGACATCCGTCGCTCCATAGAGATACATGGAGTGTCCGCCTAAAAAAACTGACAGGCGGACCTATATGGTCTGCCCGTGTGAAAGGGGCCTATGTGTATTTTATGTGTGGCCCAAGACAATTCCTCTTCTTCCAATGTTGCCCAGGAAGGTCAAAAGGTTGGACATCCCAAAAATATAGTTTTAGGATTATGACAAAGGGGAGCTAAGTTCGCTTATTACATATATGTACAATGCTTCCTATTCGTATAGTTCAGCAATAAATGCTTCACTGATCTCATCTAACTAGAAGGAGAACATACGAATCTGAATATGAAATACAGTCTTGAAAAAAATAGCACGGTAAAAAAAAAAATCCTGAAACATTTTCAGGAAAGTTATACAATAAATCACTCAAAACTAATATGATTATTGTTTTGTTAAAGATAGGATTATCCTTTTGTTAAAGGAAAACTAAAACAAATGACCGGTATCCTAGAATGAATGTACGGTATATCACAAAGCAACATTTCACAAGGTAAGGGCCTGTGTCAAAAGGCATTTCTTCATATCGGACAGATTTTGCATTTATACACATGTCTATAGGCACCTTGAAGCAGGTCAAATGCTGGTCAGAAGGAGACCAACTGTAGGTCAAATGCAACTGTCAAATTATGAATGATCTCAGAATCACCTCAAACTGATGTCATTGATACAAGCCTAAATCTGTCAACTTTTGCCATGTCTCCTGTCATACCTGCACAATTTTTGCTCAAAAATATTTATCTAGAATCTTTTCTTTTTTTTTTTTTTAAAAAGCCAAACTCCAGATACAAGTATTTCATAAGGCCTCAGGTGCGTGTACAGTTTAGGAATGTGCGCTTTGTTTTTTCGTTTCTTGGTCAGTGGAGTCTAAATACTAGCTAAATAAGTTGCCAGTCAGAAGACACCAATTTCCTGTTTAAAGGAACTCTTCCAACAACTGGCTTCCAATGTGCTGGGCAACCAGTCAGCTCCCTGCTCCCCTATCAGCCAATGTCATGAACAAGAGAGAAGCTTCCAGCATTTGTGGCAGGGACGTGCGGTGAGGTCAGTGGCTGGTGAGGCACTGGCTAGTATCGGAGCCAGATACACACAGGTTATATACGCCGCGAACGTTAGAGCGAGAACAATAATTCTAGCACTAGATCTCCTCTAACTCTAAACATGTAACCTGTAAAAAATAATTATGGAGATTTTTAAGTACTGAAGTTTTACCCCCTGCATTATTTTAACTGATGATTGTGCGGTGGTGCGACTCTGTACCCAAATAAAATTGACGTCCTTTTCTTTCCCACAAATAAAGCTTTCTTTTGATGTTTTTTTGATCACCTCTGCGGTTTTTATTTTTTGCGCTCTAAAAAAAAAAAAAAAAAAAGCAGCGACAATTTAAAAAAAAAAAAAAAAACAATATTTTTTATTTTTTGCTATAAAACATAGCCAATAATAAAAAAAAAAAGAAAAACAAATTTCTTCATCAATTTAGGTCAATCAGTAGTCTGCTACATATTTTTGGTAAAAAATCCCAATAAGTATATATTGATTGGTTTGAGCAAACGTCTTAGCGTCTACAAACTAGATTTATGGCATTTTTATTTATGATTTTTTTTTTTTTTACTAGTAATGGCAGCGATCAGCACTTTTTAGCGGGACTGTGACATTGCGGCTGACAGATCAGACGCCTGACACTTTTTTGGCAACCAGTGACATTATTACAGTGATCAGTGCTAAAAATATGCACTGTTACTGCTGTACTAATGACACTGGCTGGGAAGGGGTTAACACCAGGGGTGATCAAAGGATTAAGTGTGCCCCTAGGGCAGTGATGGCGAACCTTGGCACCCCAGAGGTTTTGGAACTACATTTCCCATGATGCTCAACTACACTGCAGAGTGCATGAGCATCATGGGAAATGTAGTTCCAAAACATCTGAGGTGCCAAGGTTCGCCATCACTGCCCTAGTGGCTGCTTTCTAACTGTGCAGGAGATGGACTCACTGGATGAACACAGAAATCCGTGTTCCCGATTAGCAGGAACAGAAGATCTCTGTGTTCATCCCCGTCAGAACAGCAGTCTGCCTTGTTTACATCGGCAGACTGCCGTTCTGCCTCTCTGGGGAACGATCGAGGGTGGCCGGCGGACCCGCTGATTAGCTCCCCCTCTGGCCAATCAGCAAGCGCGCCTCCGGTGGCACGATGGCGGCATCTAGTAGCTATTGAACGAAACGACATACAGGTACGTTGTTTCGTGCAATAGCGCCACATTACCGCAGTAAATACACAGTGGCTGGTCGGCAAGTAGTTAAAGCAAAATGCTAAAAAAAATTCAAATAATATTCTGAATTAAAGTGTAAGTTCACCTTTACAGAATATCTATATGGTGAACTTACTCTGGACCCCCTCCCCATCACACCCGGTCCCGCAGTACCTAAAGCCGGCAAACTCCCGCACTGACACATCGTATAGCCGCTTTACCGGTCCAGGGATTTGAAATCCCTGCGGCTTTCTCTCCTCTTCTCCAGCGCTGACAGGACAGGCTACACAGGTTCTGATTGGTTGGTGCTGCCCATGTGACAGCACTGACCACCTAGAATGCCTCCTATCCATACTTTTACAAGGTATGTTTAGGAGATTAAGCTGTGGTGTATTTCTGATCCCCAGACTGGTAAAGCGGCTTTACGATGTGTCAGTGCGGGAGATCACCAAGTTCAGGTACTGCTGGGCCAGATGCGATGGGGAGAGGGTCCAGTGTAAGCTCACCTTACAGATTTTTCTGTAAAGGTGAACTTACCCTTTAAATTCAGAGGCAGAGCTCTGATTTCCCATGCAGAATTGCTACAATGTGTACACTGGCTGGGTAAACTTCATACCAAGAATTTTTATTTCTTGCTCATATGATTGGTTTGGCTTTTCACATATTACAAAGCTGTGAGCACAGCAGGATCACAGTAAAAAACGGTAGCAGGTAAATTAAAGGGGTTGTAAAGCGTTGCATTTTTTCACCTTAATGCATGCTATGCATTAAGGTGAAAAAACATCCGATGCTTACAGGCCCCTTAGCCCCCCGTTTACTTACCTGAACCCTCGAAAGTCCCACGTCGTGAACGCGCTTGGCTTCTCGGCCCGGGCTTCTTGGCTCTTCATTGGATGATTGATAGCAGCTCAGCCATTGGCTCCCGCTGCTGTCAATCAAATCAATTACACGGCGTGCGGGGGCGAGTGATACAGTTGGCGGCTATGGCCGCCGACTGTATCACGGGAGCGCGCCCGCAAGCTAACCCCCTTGGGAGAGCGCTTCCCAGAGGGGGGTTAGCTCTTGCGGGGAGGAGCCAAGACAGCCGCCGAGGGACCCCAGAAGACGAGGATCGGGGCCACTCTGTGCAAAACAAGCTGCACAGAGGAGGTAAGTATGACATATTTTTTTTTTTTAAATAACGAATGGAACCTTCACAACCTCTTTAAAGTGCAACAAACTTTTACAATATGTCTTGCATTAAAGCGGAGGTTCCGCTAATTTTTTTACAAATACTGCAGCTGCTGACTTTCAAAAAATGGACACTTACCTGTCCAGCGCGCCGCGATGTCGGCAGACGAGGTCGAGCAGTCGCTCGGTCCTCGGATGCTGCCGCCGCCATTCTCGGTGAGGGAATCAGGAAGTGAAGCCTTGCGGCTTCACTGCCCGGTTCCCTACTAGGCATGCGCGAGTAGCGTGGCACGCCGTCACTGGTCCCCGCTCCCTCCTGGGAACAGTGTGTTTCCCAGAAGACAGCGGGGGGTGGAACTCTGCTTTATGTATGACTAACCTGGACAGGACTGGTTGTTTTTCGCTCAGTAAGGTCCTATTCAAACTTCATGCATTAGGCCATTAGCGATTTGATATGGAAGACCTACGGGGGTCCCCAGGGATTAACTGTGCGCGGAAGCCCCATTGAAATAAAGGGAGGCCTGACTTGGAATAAAATCCGGGAGGTACTATTCCATTCTTCCCGCAACGTCACAATATTAGAAAACTCTTTAAAAATACTGTCCCGGTGGTTCTTTACTTCGGCTAGAATTGCTAAATGCCTGCCTGCCTACCTACCTACCCTCCCACATGCTTTAGGGGGATGCTCAGACCTAGGTTATATGAAGCATATATGGTGGACATGCCCAAAGATCAAACGACTGTGGATAAGGGTATACAACATGGTCGGTTCGGTACTAGACATAAATTCACGAAAAGACCCTTAAGAGGCACTTCTACACAAATCGATAGAAGGCGCTACCAAACGAAAACGCGCTCTTGTGACCCATATATTCTCAGCCATGAAACAGATGATTGCAAAAGCATGGAAGACACCGATTCTCAACTTCCACTAAGTGAAAAGTCAGGTACATGGCACTCTAGTGAATTAAAAATTGACGACGATCTTAACTGATACCCACAATAAATTTCTACGTACCTGGTTCGATTATTTTCTATCAACACAACCACCTATGTGCTTCCTGGAACTGTAGTCTATAACTGTGCGCTAATATTTCTGTAGCGAGCCTCCAAGACTGGGATTTTTCCTTTATTTTTTTAGCTCTTACTTCCGATCCTCTCCGCCTTGGAATTGGTCCACTGCACACTGTCAAGAACAGTACCCCTTATTGGTCCCAGGGAAGATGACATTGTCTTCAGTTCTGTGGTTCCCAGCTGAAGGGCACACTTTTTGTACATGAAGCTTATCGCAATCTCAAGCCTGGCTCTGATATTTTTACACCTTATGTTGCTTGGATTTTCTTTATCATTACATTATTGCTCAGAGAGGAGAGAAACTCCTTTTGAATCTGTACCTGTTATCATACATTCTTCTTGCACTATGTTAGTGTCTATTTTTCTTATCGTTTCTAATAAAATTGAAGTGAAAGAAATCAATGGAAGGCTGACAGTTCTCACAGCTAATCATAGCCACTTACTTGCAATCGCTCAAGCAGAGATTACCTGCAAATGATCAGCTCGATGAACAATTAAATGTGAGCGGCTGCGATTAGCTGCGGGAACTGTCAGTCTACCATTGCTCTCAATGAGCACTCCACCCATAGCCAATTGCCAGGAACCCTCACTGGGTCTCCCACACCTAATTACTAACAACCCCATTTGCAAGTGTGAATGGGGCTTAAAGTGGAATATTCTATACCTGGCTGGTCCTTGTGGAAGCAGAGAATAACTAGTGGGTGCTGCTACTAAAGTTATCCTCGCTGTCTTCCAGATCTCGTGACAGGTGGATGATTGCTAATTAGTAACCACTAGTATCCAGGTATGGAATATGCATATTTACATTGATCCAAGCCTGGCCCAAAAAAAAAAAAATAATGCTTTATTGAAGTCAAGCAAATAAAAGCTACTTTGATATTAGGAAATATTACACATCAGTGCTCCTCTTAATGACAACTTAACTTTCAAATCACTATCTGGAAAAAGCCAGCATATTAAATGTGAAAATCTGAGAATTGTTAAAGTTCTAAATCCAGATTTTTCTTTGCAAATAAGACTTCTGGTTTTATGACAGACAGGCACTTTCTGTTTGCTGAATGATGCTAGAAAGGGACTTTCAGTGGAGGATGTATTGGGTTCCAAGCTTGATACAGATGAACGACACAACATGTTAATCCATAACTGATCTTTCACTCAAAAAACATTATGACTTACCTGCCTCCTCTGTATCATTTGACACAATATTGTACAATGTATCCAATGCATAGCCAATGATTTCAGAATCAGATCTAAGAGAAGAAAAAGCAGCTCAGATATAGTTCAATACTGTATATCCTTTATGCAAGAGAATTTCTTTCTGCAAGCCTTTAACCACTTAACGACTGCCTCCAGGAGATATACGTCGGCAGAATGGCACGGACAGGCACATCAACGTACCTGTACGTCCCCTTTAACTGCCCCGCTACCTTCCCCATGAGTCGGGCCGCGGGCATCCCCAAGATCGTCTCACGGAGGGATGGAGCGGGGAGATGTTAGTGTAAACACAACATCTCCCTGCTCGCCTACTGACACTGTCACCGATTTCCGCTCTGTGTAATCAGAGCGGAGATCAGTGGCGTGTCACTCGTAGCCACGCCCCCTAACAGTAGTAATAACTCCCTTAGGCACATTTAACCCCTTCAGCGCCCCTAGTGGTTAACCCCTTCACTGCCAGTGTCATTTTTACAGTAACCAGTGCATTTTTATAGCACTGATCGCTGTAAAAATGACAATGGTCCCAAAAATGTGTCAAAAGTGTCCGATGTGTCCACCATAATGTCGTAGTCACGGAAAAAAAAAAAAAAAAAAAAAAAAAAAAATCGCTGATCACCGCCATTACTAGTAAAAAAAAAAAATTTTTAATGAATATGCCATAAAACTATCCCCTATTTTGTAAACGCTATAACTTTTGCGCAAACCAATCAATAAACGCCGATTGCGATTTTTTTAACCAAAAATATGTAGAAGAATACGTATCGGCCTAAACGGAGGAAAAAAAATGTTTTTTTATATATTCTTTGGGGATATTTATTATAGCAAAAAGTAAAAAATATGTCATTTTTTTCAAAATTGTCGCTCTATTTTTGTTTATAGCGCAAAAAATTAAAAACTGCAGAGGTGATCAAATATGGTCCCAAAATAGTGTCAAAAGTGTTCGATGTGTCCGCCATAATATCGCAGTCCCAATTAAAAAAGAAAAAGAAAAACAAACGCAGATCGCCGCCATTACTAGTAAAAAAAAAAAATATATAAAAAATATGCCATAAAACTACCCCCTATTTTGTAGACGCTATAACTTTTGCGCAAACCAATCAATATACGCTTATTGCGTTTTTTTTTTTTTTACCAAAAATATGTAGAAGAATACATATCGGCCTAAACTGAGGAAAAAAACACGTTTATTTTTTTCAAAATTGTCGCTGTTCTGTTTATAGCGCAAAAAAATAGGATTTTTGTACTCACCGTAAAATCCATTTCTCTGACCGTCCATGGACTGACACAGCTGGATACTGTAAACGCGTGGGTATATGTCCCTGCTCGCAGGAGAAGATCTAGGCAGAATGTTAGAAACATTCTAGAACAAACCAGAGCTGAACAGCCCCACCCAGGGGGGCGGTCCCTCCGGACATTACCCTCCCACCTGCAGTCAGCAGACCTCAGTTCGTAACAAAGCAGTACAAACCTTAAAAGGAAGGGTGGGTGCTCTGTCAGTCCATGGACGTCAGAGAAATGGATTTTACGGTGAGTACAAAAACCCTATTTTCTCTTACCATCCATGGACTGACACAGCTGGATACTGTAAACGCGTGGGACGTCCCAAAGCAGTATCAGAAGGGTGGGAGCAGTAGTAAAGGAACAACAAAAACTTCAATCCAAACAAGCAGAGCTCCTCAACGGAGGAGTTGCAACATTAAACAGCAGCCTGCAAAGCTTTGCGGCCAAAGGGAGCATCCGAAGATGCAGCAACATCAACCTTATAAAATCTTGAAAAGATATGAACGGACGACCAGGTCGTCGCCTTGCACACTTGTGCAACCGACGCTTGATGTCGGAAGGCCCAGGAAGCACCAATTGCCTTGGTGGAATGCGCCGCAACCGGAAAGGGAGACGCCCGCCCTTTAAGGGCATAGGCCTGTATGACGGTCTGCCTGATCCACCTAGAGACAGTGGCAGACGACACCGCTCGGCCCTGTTTTGGACCAGACACAGACTTCCGAATGGAAACAGTAGCAGACAGGTACACTCGTAAGGCTTGTACCCATCTTAATGTATGAAGCGCAAACTCTCAGGGATGCGATGGGTGAGGACACAAGGATGGAAGAACAATGTCCTTCTTAAGGTGAAGGGCCGAGACCATCCTTAGAAAAGAAGGACGGTCGTGGGCACAACACCGCCATATCCTTATGGAGGACCAAGTAAGGCGACTTGCCGGACAAGGCCGCTAACTCAGACACCCGTCTAACAGAAGCAATGGCCACTAAGAAGGCCAACTTCCGGGACAAGGTCGAGAGGGGAATCTCTCTGATATTCTCAAAGGGATGTTCTTGGAGAACCAAGATGCATCAAATTCAGATCCCAAGTAGGGAGAGGAGGCTTGACAGGGGGATCACATGGCGAACCCCCTGCACAAAAAGGTGCTAATCAAGGAATGGCCCGGTAGCGGTCGTTGAAAAAGACAGCCCGGTCCGAAATCCGACCCTCAAAAAAAAAAGGTATGCAAGGCCAGCTTTTGGGTCACACCACGCTGTAAGAACAGCAAAATCCTGGGAACGGAATACATCCGAGGACGCCACTCAAGTCCCTCGCACATAGCGATGCAAGCCTTCCAGGTACGGTGAGATATCTTTCTGGAGGAAGATTCCCGTGTCAACAACATAGAAGAGATGACCGAATATGAGAGAACTCGGTCCTTCAACACCTGGCTTTAAACAGCCATGCCATTAAAGCCAAGGACTGTAAAGCAGGATGAAGTATGGGATCATGAGACAGAAGGTCCACCCCAATAGGCAATCGCCAGGAACGTCTGCGAATAGCCAAAGTAGATCGGCGTACCAATGTCGCCGTTCCGGAGCACTGGAATGGCCTCAGCCCCTACTCTGCGAAGCCGGCGAGGCAACAGTAGTAGCGGAGAGTAAGCATATATCAGGCGATACTGCCCCCACGGGCTTCCAACGCATCTGATGCGTCTGCCCAGGGGTCCCTGGACCTGACCACGATCTTGCCACCTTGCGAGTGAGTCGAGAGGCCATAAGGTCCACTTCCGGAGCCCCACCTCTGGTAAAGGAGGTGGAAACACCTCCGGATGCAAGGACCCTTCCCTTGCAATGCACACGGCCGACAGGACCGTCTTGCAGCGAGATGTATGAAAATCCTAAAGAGACTCCGCAATGTATCGAAGAAGGGAGGCCCCAGTGTACAGGGTGCCGCAACTGTTGGCCAATAAAGGCAACTTGACGGAACTTCCCTAGAAACTCGGTCAGAGGACTAGTACCTCAGCCTCCACAGGTGGCGCAAACCCACCCCGGGCACAGAGACCCTAAAGGCTAAAGCAGTTGTAGTGCACCTGCTAGACGACTGATGGATGAAGCAGAGGCTTTTGCCCAGTCATTGAGCTACAAAAAACGCCAGAGACGCAGCCACTAACGGGCGTAACGCTAACCTCAGCCTGGCGAACACAGTCCAAGCCAGCGCTTCTAATCACCACTGAAAGCAGGTGGAAAGTGATACCCCTGAAACCAGGGATCCTTGTTACAATACTCCATCCAGCGGCTACCAATGGATAAGTGCTGATTGTACAAACACATAGTTTATACTATGTATTGCGTCAAACGTCGCAAATAGAGTGTGGGAGGAAACCCACCCGGCCACAAAGAGCATAATACCACCACATACGGCGTATGTAGTTTAGTATGTGTGGATAAACCTATTAAACACGTATATACTGTGCCAGCGACTAAGGCGCGCACATCATTGGGGCTTGGACGTAAACCAGCCACGCAGATTGCGTACACAATAGTGTAGGTATGTTAGCCTGCGAATAAACAAATTGCACGTTTATACTGTGCATAGCGCTGAGAATGCGCACACCATTGGAACGCAGGGGAGAAACCGGAGCACCCGGATGAAACCCATGCAGACTGAATACGCATACCGTGTAGGTATTATAGTATGTGTGCTAAACATTTTGCACAAGCCCATGTGTGCATAGCACCGAAGGCGCGCACACTGTTGGCGCATGGGAGGAACCGAAGTATCCCATGCATACTCAGAGAATGCAATACCTACAACTACTGTAAATGTATTTAGTGTAGTGTATAGACATAATATGTATGTTTACACCGTGTATTGCACCAAAGACATGCATGTCATGTAGCGTGGGCGGAAACCCACGCAGACTGCGCAGACATACCAGGTAGGTATGTTAGTATGTGGATATCCAATCGCACAAATTTAGACTGTGCATAGCGCCAAAGCGCCCATACCAATGGAGTGTGGGAGGGAACCGGAGTACCCGGAAAAAAACACACAGACTGCCTACACATACCGTGTAGGTATTATAGCATGCGTGATAAACATTGAACATGTTTAACTGTGCAGAAGGCCAAAAAGGCGCACATACCGTCAGCGCGTGGGAGGAAACCGGAACACCCGGAAGAACTCCACGCAGACAGCACACAGATACCGTGTAGGAATGATAGCATGTGAATCAACATATTGCACATGTTTATGCTGTGCATTTCCATTGGAGCGTGGGGGGAAACCGGAGTACCCGGAGGAACCCCACGCAAACAGTATACCCATACTGTAAACATGTATAGTATGTGCAATAAACATATTGAACATGTCTATACTGTGTGGAGAGCCGAAGCGCACATACCATGAGAGCGCGGGAGGACACCGGAGCCCCCGCCGACCCAGAGAGTATAATACATACATATACTGTGAATGTATCTGGAGTCATGCATGAACATATTTTGTACGTTTATATCATGCATGGCACTGAAACACAGCATTGGAACGTGGGGGAACACTCACGCAGACACAGAGACCAATAACACATACATACACTGTGATTGCATGCAGTGTAGAGGTATAGGATGCGTTTAAATTATGGCGCAGAGGCGCAAAATCTTCTCTGTATCATTCCAACCTGCTTGACTGTGCTGCCGAAGCAGCATGCAGGTAACAGGTAACCTCTGATCCTCAGACCGTGTGTCTGTCAGAGCTCAAGCGTTCCCCAGGAAATGGCGGGAAATGTTGCCTCAGGATATCACACAGAAGGCTCACAGGGACTAGAGACATAAATGAATAAAGTCCTCCCCCCCACCATGTATCATCCATGCTGCTCTGAGGCAGCGTGTGAGGAAAACAGCGAGGAAGCTGTGTAAAAGAAAGGCTTGTCACAGCAATTCCAGCTTGAGAATGTTCCTCACATCATCAATGAGATCACTTACAAGCGCCCTGTCATTCACTGACACAGAACTGGAGTCTTCCTCACAAGGGAATGTCCTGTTCATAAACATTAAATATTCAGAGCTAGGGTCCTGAGCCCAATAGCTAGGCCCATATCTGACTCAGAGCACTCCTACACTAAAGATTTTTGTGGGGGGAGGGGGCTTATAGCTCCTTTTGCTCACACACCACTTCCATTCTGACAAGGAATGATTCCAGGACTGCTGACAACTGGTCCATAAGGACCGCAGGTGCAGGAAACATATGAACATGTTTAACTGTGCAGCACTGCCAGTTGCCCCAGGCAAGTGCGGAGAGCAGGTGTATCAGACTCCATAACGCCACCCTCTGAGACCTTATACACTATACAGTGAATATACAGTCCACCCACTGGCTACGCTGAGGCTGAGGAGGGGATACCCGGGAGGACCCACCAACCCATAAGGACCGCTCAGTCTGTGAGGAGATTGTGAGGGGATTCGCGCTGCCACTAGAATCGAAAATAAATGCGCGGCGGCCACAAGAAAATGGGCGTCAGCCGAAGCTACAACTGCGCCATTGAACGCCAAGATGGCCGCCGAGCACAAAATTCAAAGCTCCCGCTAATGTGCGCGCTAACGGCGCACGCAATAATCACCTCACACGCCAGAAAAAACTGCAGACATGAGCGCCCAGCCAGGCCAGAGTGACCCCCAAGCACCCCACAGCACAGCACCAGTACAGGGTGCAGAGAGCAGCATAACAGGGGGGAGACAGGGAGAACCCCCCACACACACAGAAACACAGCCAGTATGTACTCACCTTGCAGCAGGAGAGACTACTTACCTGTCCCTAGAGGGACCCACTGGCTTGTTTCAGACAGACCTATCACAGAGTTGTACTGCGTAGCTGTCGGCCCGGTCCACCGCGAAAGATAAAGTAGGTACTGTTCAATCTTGAGAGAACCGCGGGAGCATGAAAGCAACCCGGCCACCCCTGGAGTCATGGGGCATGTCGTGAACTGAGTCTCACGCACACAAGGCGAGGATCAGCACGCTCGATGGTCGGACTGGGAAGACTACGAGGATACCAGTGTACCCAACCTGTTGCCCAGCCGACAGTTGATTGAAGGTCTCAAAAATAAAATAATAAAATTCCCAAAGGAATAACATTTTAAAGTAAAATCTTCCAGGAGACTGGCTCCTGAGAGAGCCACGTCTTCTCCTTCTGCTAGGCAGAAAAAAAAACTGAGGTCTGCTGACTGCAGGTGGGAGGGTAATGTCCGGAGGGACCGCCCCCCTGGGAGGGGTTGTTCAGCTCTGGTTTGTTC
The DNA here is from genome assembly GCA_029206835.1 of Rana muscosa. Lineage (NCBI taxonomy): Eukaryota > Metazoa > Chordata > Amphibia > Anura > Ranidae > Rana > Rana muscosa. Next base: position 441,483,390 of record CM055116.1, read on the forward strand.
TAGAATGTTTCTAACATCTAACATTCTGCCTAGATCTTCTCCTGCGAGCAGGGACATATACCCACGCGTTTACAGTATCCAGCTGTGTCAGTCCATGGACGGTAAGAGAAATAAATACTGCAGAGGTGATCAAAATACCAAATACCACCAAAAGAAAGCTCTATTTGTGGGGAAAAAAAGGACGTTAATTTTGCCTGGGTACAACGTCGCACAACCGCGCAATTGACAGCTAAAGTCAGTGCCGAATCGCAAAAAATGCTCTGGTCAGGAAGGGGGTAAATTCCTCCAGGGCTGAAGTGGTTAAGAAGCAGGCCCACTAGAAAGGTAAGTATATAAAGCTTTCTTTTTACAGGTATGCTTAAGGCCCCTTTCACACTGAGGCACTTCTAAACTGCCAGTAAAAACACTGAGCGCATTTGAAGAGCTTTTCAGGCGCTTTTGAAGAGCTTTCCATTCATTTCAATGGAGAGGGGAGTTTTTCACCGCCCTGCCAGCACACTGCCCCAGTGTGAAAGCATTCATTGATTTGAATGGAAATAGGTTTTCGTGAGCTTTTTTTTTAGCGTGAAAGCGCCTGAAAAGCGCCTCAGTGTGAAAATGGTCTTACATTCAAATGACCCTGTGCTGACAGGGTTAATTTAAAGGCGATATATATATATATAATAAATAAATAAATAAAAAAGAGAAACATCTTACCGATCAGTCTGTAGCACATTCAAGAGATGGTCCATGGCCTGAGTGCCCACCTCAAGACGATATTTCTGTTCACCAAAAGGGAAAACGTATTTCAACTACATATAGCTAAATAATGTTCTATAAAATCTGTTATGGGTACAAATAAAATATATTCCACATATTTAATATTCAACACATTACGTGTAAAGCTGTCCTGCTTTCTGAATAAAAAGGCAAAGATTATTACTAGAGGTACACCGAATGGAAATTTTGGTGCCAAAACCGAAAATGTAGGATGCACTTGGCCGAAAATCAAAACTGAAAATGACAGTTTTAAACATTATAGATATATATATATATATATATATCTAGATATATATATTTTATTTATTTTTTTATATACAATTGTATTATATTCAACTTTTTAATTATTACGACTTTAAATGAATATGAATTTATTGTCGGCCGTTATTGGCACCATTAGCGCAAGAAAAGCTCAAGAATATATTTTTTATCCCTTTAAAAATTCTATGTAGGTCTTCACACTGGTCTGTTGCAGTTCCGTTTTGGTGTTAAAAATGCAATTTCTGGTCAGCTGAAAAAAAAAAAAAAAAAAAAAAAAAAAAAACGCACCAAAAACGCAGATCCCCATTGAAATGCATTGAAAATGCAGCAAAAAACGCACCCATGTTACATTTTTGATGCGGTTTTTGAGTCACATGACCTATGAAAAAAAACACCATAAGTCCAGTAAAATCGTGGTAAAATCATGCGCATTACTGGAACCTCTTATTGCCGATAACATTTTTGGCCGATATGATTCGGCGGCCGAAATTTCGGTGCATCTCTAATTATTACGTCTTTGTTAAGTACGGTAGCTGTATTTTACCTTATACTGGTCCCACGAAATATAACACAGAAAAATTCACTTATACAGCTCCATAAATTACACATATAGGAGGACAAAAGGCCCAGAGGCCATACAAAATAAAAAAAATAATAATAAAAAAAAAAAAAAAAACAGACCTTTGACAGGGACTTGAGTGCTCTTACAGCATCTCTTCTGTCTTCTAGCAAAGTAGATGAAGAAACTCTATCACACAACTTCTGGATCTGGAGGGGGAAAAAAAGTAAATAAGGCTGGTAAGAGCTTCTAGCTAGCATTTACTGTTTTGGGTCTTCACAGGGCTTTCAATGCAAGCAAAGCCCCAAGTCCTTAATGGAAACCATTATTGAAGAAACATTTCCTCTCTAAACAAAGATCCCTACTAGAGAGGAGGTAAAATATTTTGCCAGATCTTACTTCTGTTACAATAAGCATACTCAAGACAGCTCTTGAGTCTCCCCACTAAAGTTCCTTGGCACATGTGCATGGGACCGTGTGTGATTAGATTTGAAAGACCCAGCAGGAGCTCCCTGCACTTAAAGTGGTTGTAAACCCACTTTGACAACTTGCACCTGCAGGTAAGCCTAGATTAAGGCTTACCTGTAGGTGCAAGAAATATCTCCTTAACCTACACGGTTAAGGAGATATTTGCAGATAACACTGCACCGATGTCTACGGCGCATGCGCGCCATAGACAACGGTGCACTGAGCGTCCCAGCATAATGAATGGGATCAAGCTGGGATTATGCCATCCCGGGCGCATGCGCGGGAGTGACGACATCGCCGCTCCGGCCAATCACAGCGCTGGAGTGGCGATACCAGGAAGAAGCTCTGAGGGGACATGGCGGCGGAGGGGACCGAGGAGGACTTCAAGGGGGCTTCGATTTCAGGTAAGTGCCACATAATGAGCTAGTATGCTATGCATACTAGCTCATTATGCCTTTCTCTTGCAGGGTTTGCTTTTATCCCGTTTTTTCGGGGGGGTTTATTTCCTCTTTAATGGGGTTGTAAAGGCAGTAGTTTTTTTCATCTTATTGCATTCTATGCATTAAGATAAAAAGACTTCTGTGTGCAGCAGCCCTCCTCAGCCCCCCTAATACTTACCTGAGCCCCCTCCCTATCCAGCAATGTCCACAAATGCCTTGGTCGTCTGGGACTTTCCCTCCTGATTGCCTGAGACACAGCACCCGCACCATTGGCTTCCGCTGCTGTTAATAAAACATAGTCAGCCAAATAGGAGAGAGAGGAGACGGGGCCTAAGCGTGTTTCTATGTCTGAATGGACACACAGAGCTGCAGTTCGGGGGCCACCATAGCAAGCTGCTTGCTGTAGGGGCACTCAACTGGAGGGAGGGGCCAGGAGCTCCAGCCAAAGACCCGAGAAGAGGAGGATCCGAGCTGCCCTGTGCAAAACCACTGCACAGAGCAGGTAGTATGTTATTTTCTTTTACTGAAATATATTTTCAAAAAATTTTTGAATAAAAAACAAAAGAAGAAGAGGAAAAAGCTGTACATTAGGTTTGTTATTTTAATAGAAAAAAAACGCAACATGAAACTTTACACTCTTTAAATTGGGTTTTCCACCAGCATCTCTTTGCAGGGAACCCTCTGCTGGGTCTCCAACATCTAATTGTCACAAGTGTGAACGAGGAAAAATACTTTTATCTGAATTCTGTTATATGCATAGGCTTAAGCATGAATTCCCACTTGTCACTGCACGAGGCACACAGATCAGCGTAGCAGGCAAACAGCATTTTCAGAAGGGGAGGTGAAAAATGGCAGCCTCCAAATACTCTCTGTATAGGCTTCCTTTAAATCAGTGGTTCTCAACCTTACTAGTGCCGTGACCCCTTGATAAAATTTGTGGGGACCCCTAACAGTAAAATAATTTTCTTAGCATGGGTTGTCGGCACCCAAGTCAAGACAAGTAATTTGCGCCCCTAACACACGGACATTTAGCGCTCCCTGAGTCCCTTCCACTCGTACAGTATTAAAACCCCTTCTGGTACATTTTAGGATGTACCCCTCTCTCTTTGTTCTCCTTTCTTTCCCTTTTATCTCTCGCTATACTAATTTCTTGTTTTTTTTCCCCCCATCCCTCTCTCTAGCCATCTTTTTTGTTCTTTCTCTTATTCTTTCTCTCCTTTTTCTTTGTTCCGTCAGTGAGTAAGCTGAGTAAGCGTCAAACACTGACGTGAAACGCGTTAGCCATCTACCCCTGCATGACCACTGTTCGTTTTGGTTGTTTTGGATTTATGGATTAATTTTAAATATTATTTTTGAAAAATAAAACTGTCTATACAGAGTGCGGCAGTCCAGGGCTTTTTTCTTCCCATGCATTAGTGCAGAGCCAGCACCTGTGTGAATAACAGGGCGGGAGCAGCTATTTGGAGCATCTACAGCTTTGAGCGGTACGTTTCTTTTACCCTGGTTAAGAACCACTGCTTTAAATTAATGAAACTCTTGTTTGATTCTTCTTGGGCTAGAACCCATTACAGAAACCAAAAGATTGATTTAATAAAAATATAGTGTGCAAAATCTGGTGCAGCACTGCATTTTTGTCAAAGCCGAAGTTAAAAGGCTGATTGGCTACCATGCACAGCTGCACCAGATTTTCCACTCTCCGGTTTTACTAAATCAACACCCAAGTCTTTACCTAAGGCTGGGTTCACACTAGTGCGACACGACATCTGTCCTACTTTGGATCCGACTTTGCCCTGCGACATGAAGCCGACATATGTCCGACTTTCAATGAACGGGGATCCGACTTGGATCCCCGCCAATATCAGGCACTGTGTTTGGTATGAATCTTGAGGGGGAACTCCAGGCCAAATTTTAAATAAAAAACCGGCATGGGTTCCCCCCCCCCCAGGAGCATACCAGGCCCTTGGGTTTGGTCTGGATTTGAAGGGGAACCCCTACGCCGAAAAAATGGCGTGGGGGTCCCCCCAAAATCCAAACCAGACCCTTATCCGAGCACACAACCTGGCAGGCCGCAGGGGAAGAGGGGGGGACGAGAGAGCGGCTCCCCCTTCCTCCTTAACCGTACCAGGCCGCATGCCCTCAACATGGGGGGTTTGGTGCTCTGGGGCAGGGAGGCGACCTGCGGCCCCCCCACCCCAGAGCACCCTGCCCCCATGTTGATGAGGACAGGGCCTCTTCCCGACAACCCTGGCCGTTGGTTGTCGGGGTCTGCGGGGGGCTTATCGGAATCCGGGAGCCCCCTTCAATAAAGGGGCCCCCGGATCCCGGCCCCCCCACCCTATGTGAATGAGTATGGGGTACATCGTACCCCTACCCATTCACCTGGTGGAAAAAAATTGCAATAAAAAAATAGGATTTTTATAACAGCTTACCTGTAAAATCCTTTTCTTGGAGTACATCACGGGACACAGAGCGGCATAGTCACTACTATGTGGGTTATATAGTTTACCTTCAGGTGCTGGCACTGGCAACTTCCAAACCGGAAGTACCCTCCCCTATAGAAGCCCCTCCCATCCGGGAGCACCTCAGTTTTGTAGCAAAGCAATAAGTGTCCCCAAAAGAGGGGTGGGAGCTCTGTGTCCCGTGATGTACTCCAAGAAAAGGATTTTACAGGTAAGCTGTTATAAAAATCCTATTTTCTTTCTCGTACATCACGGGACACAGAGCGACATAGTCATTACTATGTGGGATGTCCTAAAGCAATGCCCAATGAGGGGGGGGATACACCATACATAAGCTGAGCGCTATCAGACATGAGGATCTTTTGCGGCCTGCAACACACTGCGCCCAAAGGCGACATCCTCCTGACTTCTAACGTCCACCTGGTAGAACCTAGTAAACGTGTGTACTGAAGACCATGTTGCGGCCTTACAGATTTGAGCCAGGGAGGCCTGGTGATGCACTGCCCATGAAGTTCCAACTGCTCTCGTGGAGTGCGCCCTAACTTTGAACGGAGGCGGTCTCCTTCTCAAGCCATAGGCTTGCATAATGACCTGTCGAATCCACTTGGCTAAAGTAGATTTTGACGCTGCCTAACCCTTTCTGGGGCCTTCCGGCAGAATAAACAAAGTATCCGTTCTGCGAATCTGAGCAGTGGCTTTTAGATAAGCTTTAACTGCTCTTACTACATCCAAAGAATGTAATAACTTTTCCTCTACTGAACTAGGCTTGGAGAAAAAAGAAGGAAGAACCACATCTTGGTTCAAATGAAACCTCGATACCACCTTAGGAAGAAAGGCTGGATGAGGACGTAACACTACTCTGTCCTTATGGATAACCAGATATGGCTCCCTACAGGACATAGCGGCTAATTCCGACACTCTTTTAGCCGAACAAATGGCTACTAGAAAAATCAATTTCCTGGTGAGAAGAACCAGGGAAATATGCTGTAATGGTTCAAATGGTTGTTTCTGTAGAACCGACAGAACCAGGTTTAACCACTTCAATACCATGCACTTATGCACCTTCCCGCCCAGACCAATTTTCAGCTTTCAGTACTCTCACACTTTGAATGACAATTACTTAGTCATGCTACACTGTATCCAAACAAAATTTTTATCATTTTCTTCTCACAAATAGAGCTTTCTTTTGGTGGTATTTAATCGCCACTGGGTTTTTTATTTTTTGCGATATAAGCAAAAAAACAGCAATTTTTTTAAAAAAAAAACACTTTTTTTTAGTTTCTATTGTAAAATTTTGCAAATAAGTAATTTTTCTTCATAAATTTGTGCCAAAATGTATACTGCTACATATCTTTGGTAAAATGAACCCAAATTAGTGTATATTATTTGGTCTTTGTGAAAGTTATAGAGTCTACAAACTATGGTGGCAATCACTGAAAATTTATCACATCTGATCACGCCTGATGTACTGAAGGGATATCTCATTTCTTGAGACACTAACAAGCGAGGAAAGTACAAATACCCCAAAATTACCCCTTTTTGGAAAGTAGACAGTCCAAGGTATTTACTAAGAGGCGTGGTGAGTTTTTTGAAGTTGTATTTTTTTCCCACAATTCTTGGGAAAATTAAATTTATTTATTTATTTATTTTTTTTTACACAAACTGGTCATATTAACAGTTTTTTTTTCTCTCACACAGCATATGCATAATTGCAACTACACCCCAAAATACATTCTGCTACTCCTCCTGAGTGTAGCGATACCACATGTGTGAGACTTTTACACAGCCTGGCCACATACAGAGGCCCAACATTGAAGTAGCACTTTCAGGCGTTCTACAAGCATAAATCGCACATATCCTTTCTCAACCACCTATTACACTTTTGAAGGCCCTGGAGCACCAGGACAATGGAATTTTCCACAAAATGACCCCATTTTGGAAAGCACACACCCCAACGTATAATCTATGAGGCATTATGAGTCTTTTGAACGGTTCATTTTTTTCCAGAAGGTTTTGGAAAATGTGGAGAAAAAATTAAAATGCATTTTTTTTACACAAAGTTGTCAATTTATAAGATATTTCTAACACATAATATGTACATAGCAAAAATTACACCCCAAAATGCATTCTGCTACTCCTCCTGAGTATGGCGATACCACATGTTTGAGACTTTTACACAGCCTGGCCACATACAGAGGCCCAACATCCAAGTAGCACCTCCAGGCATTCTAGCAGCATTAATTGCACATATCATTTTCTGACTACCGATCACATTTTTGAAGGCCCTTCATATATCTAACACATAGCAGGTACATACCAAATAACAAAAGATTACCTGTGGTTTTAGAAGTGCAGTGGTCCACAGAGGAGAGCATCGGTCCAGGCAGCAGGCAGGGATGAGGTCAGCGACAGCAAAAGCAATCATCCAGGCAGCAGGCAGGAATACTGTCCATAGTTCGCACAGGCAGAGATACTGTCAGCACAGCCAGAGCACAGCCAAAGCACAGGTCCAGGTAGCAGGCAGAGGTGTCCCGGCAGAAATGCTGTCCAAAGTCAGTAGAGGCAGCAGGCAGATATATGGTCAACACAGCCAAAGTATTGGTCCAAGCAGCAGGAAGAAACATGGTCCATAATGTCATGGGTCATTACAGGCAGTAATATGGTCAGCACAGCCAAATTATTGGTCCAGGCAGCAGGAAGGACAATCAAGCTTAGGGCCAGGGGGACAGGGGTAGAGGCTTCTCCCACCCAAATCGCTTTGAAGCCTCCGGGCAACCAGACCCTGTTCTTGGAGCACAGAAAACGAAAAACTGGTTTTCTCTACTCAGAACGCTATTCTGAAGCCCCTCACATATGTGAGACCCCTGTGTACTAAAAGTAGATGGCCAAAAGATCAGTCCAAGTGGCAGGCAAAAACATGGTCGATTAACAGGCCAAGGTCGGTACACGTGGAAGTCAGAAACGTGGTTTAAATCGGCAGGCAGAGGCATCGTCGGTAAACAGGCCAGGGTCAGTTAATTAACATGGAAGGTAGTTAGTAACATGGTAGCAGGCAAATAGGGAAGTGGCAGTCTGTTAATAATAAGGGGAACTAATGGATGTATGATAATTTTTGAAGCAATTTCCGATGCACAGGCCAGGTTGGGAGGGACAATCGGGACAATAATAGCTGGTGTCTCTTCTTACTCCTCCTCTGCTGCATACACGGCATTTCTTTTGGCGTCTTCTTCCAGATTCTGTGGGGGGGATGCTAAAGGGATAGTGTCGATCGTGAAGCCAACTCACACTATCAGAGCGAATGCTTCCTGGGGCGGGATCTTGTTGGTAAATGAGGGCATCGATGATATCTTCGATATATTGGAGGTAGTGGAGTCGGTGATTTTGAGTTGCTTTTTGGTAGCAGACAAACGAATTAAAAAGGGCCATGTGAAACAGGTGAAACGCAACTTTTTTGTGCCAATAATGGGACTTTCTGGTTGATAAGTAGGGCTGTAGCATCTGGTTGTTTAAATCCACCCCCCCCCCATGTACAAATTGTAGTCGTGGACACATTCAGGCTTTACAATGGAGCCGCGTCTTCTTGGGATCTCCACCATGGTGTCATTGTGGATCGTAGAGAGGATGTGGACATCTTTCTTGTCCCTCCACTTCATGGCCAACACCTCCTCGTTCTTCATGGATGCCGATTCTCCAGGTCGCAATTTTTTTGTCAATAAATTTTGTGGGAATCCCTTCCGGTTTTTTTTGAAGGTACCGCAGGCCGGGGTTTGTTTACTGTAAAGGTGGCGAAAAAGGGGCAGGCTGGTATAATAATTATCAACATATAAATGGTAACCTTTTCCGAACAGGGGGTATGCCAACTCCCAGACAATTTTCCCACTGGTTCCAATATATGTGGGGCAATCACGGGGCTGGAGCTGGGAGTCTTTGCCTTCGTAGATCCTGAATTTGCAGACGTATCCAGTGGCTCGATCACATAATTTATTTAATTTTAACCCATACCTGGCTCTCTTGCTTGGTATGTACTGCTTGAACTGCAGTCGGCCGGTGAAATGTACGAGGGACTCGTCCACACAAATTTTTTGGTCTGGGATGAAAACTTCTTCAAATCGCTGGGAAAAGGCATTGATTAGGGGGCGTATCTTGTACAATTTGTCGTAGTTGGGATGATCTCGGGGAGGGCACTGTGAATTGTCATTGAAGTGGAGAAAGCGCATAATCATGTCGTATCTTTTCCTGGACATGACAGCGGAATATATGGGCATGTGTTGGATGGGGCGTTTGGACCAATATGAATGGACTTCGTTCTTTTTTGTAAGCCCCATATTGAACATAAGGCCCAAAAATAATTTAAATTCCTCCAATGTTAGACGCCGCCACTGGAACATGCGGGCGTAGGAAGAATCGGGGTTGGCAGCAATAAATTGGGATGCATACAGATTCGTTTGATCCACTATATTCTGCAGCAAATCTTGTGGGAAAAATAAACAAAAATAATCAAATTTAGAAAAATTTGTAGTGTCGGGCTGCACACCTGGCTGTGCGGTGAAAGGGGGGATGATAGCGGATCCTGAGTTGGCAGGCAACCATAAGGGGTTTGCCAGGGCATCGGGAAGGTAGGATTGGGGCTGGATTCTTCGGGTTGGGCGTGCATTTCCATTGCTTGTACTGGGCTCCTCTTCCTGGGGTATGGCGCTGCTGGTGGTGGGCAGTTCTCCTGATCTTGGTGCTGATCTTGGTGCCGATCGCATTCTTTTGGGAGGGACGGTTTCCTCCGGGGACTCGGACTCTGAGCCACTATCCTCCACTGGCTCGTATTCCGAACCAGAATCGGATAATGGGAGCTCCCCGCTGCTCTCATCATCCGACATGGCAAGAATGGCATATGCCTCCTCAGGTGTGTAAACCCTTTGGGACATTATGGCAGTGCTTATTGGTGGGCCTGTGTAATGGTACTGCTGGTGGTAGTGGTGGCGGTCTGTGTGGTAGTACCGATGGAGGTATTAGTGGTGGGCCTGTGTGGTGGTACCGATGGCGGTATGGGTGGTGGTGGTACCAATGGCGGTACAGGTGGTGGTGGTACCGATGGCGGTACGGGTGGTGGTGGTGGCGGCGGTACCGATGGCGGTACAGGTGGTAGCGATGGCGGTATGGGTGGTGGTGGTACCGATGGCGGTACAGGTGGTGGTGGTACCGATGGCGGTACAGGTGGTGGTGGTACGGGTGGTGATGGTACCGATGGCGGTACAGGTGGTGGTACAGGTGGTGGTGGCACTACCGACGGTGGTACGGGTGGTGGTACTGGTGGTGGTACCGATGGCGGCACTAGTGGTGATACTGGTAGCGGGCCTGTGTGGCAGTATAGATGCTGGGCCTGGTGGCGGTACTGGTGGTGGTACTGGTACCGATGGCGGTACTGGTAGCCTGTGTGGCGGTGCCAATGGCGGTACCGATGGAGGTGGGCCTGTGACAGATGATTGACAGATGGGCTGATTGATTGACAGATGGGCTGATTGATTGATTGACAGATGGGTTGATTGATTGACAGATGGGGTGATTGATTGACAGGTGGGGTGATTGATTGACAGGTGGGGTGATTGATTGACAGATGGGCTGATTGATTGACAGATGGGCTGATTGATTGACAGATGGGCTGATTGATTGACAGATGGGCTGATTGATTGACAGATGGGCTGATTGATTGACAGATGGGCTGATTGACAGATGGGCTGATTGACAGATGGGCTGATTGACAGATGGGCTGATTGATGTGCTGGGCTGTGTGACAGGTCCTCTTTATGGGGGGGGCGTGTTGTGCATTGTAAATTTATGTAGACAAACTACACTGAGCTAACTTACTGATCTCTTCTCTCTCCTCACAGATCGGTGTGTGAGGAGAGAGCAGGGATCAGGTAGTAACTCCTGTGGAGTTTGTTTACATTTGTGACCGGCTGTGATTGGACACAGCCGGTCACGTGGTAAACAGCCAATTCATTGGCTGTTTACTCTGATCGGGGACGCGCTGTGTCCAAGGGACACTCGCCTTCCCCGATCCCCGCTCTGCAAGCCTGTGGCGGCGCGCACGGAGCGCGCCGCCGTGTTTGTTTTGACAGGTGATCGGCTGTGACTTTGACACAGCCGATCACATGGTAAACAGCCAATAAAATTGGCTGTTTACCGTGATCGGGGAAGCACTGTGTCCGAGGGACACATGCCGTCCCCGATCACCGCGCTGCGCGCCCCCGCGGGCGCGCGCAAGGCAATATCCTGCAGGACGTCATATGACGTCCAGTATCGATATTGCAACCACTTCCCGGACGTCAATTCGCTATTGACTGGGCGGGAAGTGGTTAAGTCCCATGGACATATGGGAATATTAACCGGAGGGCTAATACGCATCACTCCTTGTATAAAGGCTTTGACTAGTGAATGCGAGGCCAAGGGCCTCTGAAAAAATATTGACAAGGCCGAAATCTGACCCTTGATAGTACTCAAGGCAAGCTTCCTATCTACAGCCCACTGTAGGAAGTCCAGAATCCTACCTATTACGTACTTACGTGGATGCCATTTCTTGGCCTCACACCAGGCGATGTACGCCTTCCAGATTCTATAGTAGATCTGCCTGGATACCGGCTTCCTGGCATTGATCATGGTAGCTACCACAGGATTAGAGAGACCTCTCTTTTTTAGAATGTGGGCTTCAATAGCCAGGCCGTCAAACCTAGGGCTGGTAAGGAAGGGTGGTATATCGGTCCTTGCGAAAGCAGGTCCGGACGATGTGGGAGGGTCCAAGGACTCCCCACAGACATTTTTACAATCTCCGCGTACCATGCTCTTCGGGGCCACGCTGGAGCCACCAGAATCACTGGTTTCTTTTCTACCCTGATTCTGCGGAGTAATCGAGGTAACAATTGTGGCGGTGGGAATGCATATATCAGCTTGAACTGATCCCAAGGGAACACTAGGGCATCCGAGCCGCAAGCTAGGGGATCCCTTGTCCAAGACACAAACCTGTCCACCTTTGCGTTGAATCTGGATGCTAGCAGATCTACATCCGGTGTTCCCCACCGCTGACATATTGTCCGGAAAACCTCGGGGTGAAGGGACCATTCCCCTGGGCATAATTGTTGGCGACTTAGAAAGTCCGCCTTCCAATTCTCCACTCCTGGAATGAATACCGCGGATATGGCTGGGACATATCTTTCTGCCCATTTCAGGATGCAATTTACTTCCCTCTGGGCTGCACGACTCCTGGTGCCACCCTGATGATTGATATATGCCACTGTCGTGGCATTGTCCGATTGAATTCTGACAGGGGACCCTTGGAGTTTGGATGTCCATGCTACTAGGGCATACCGGGCTGCTCGTATCTCTAAGAGATTGATGGGCAGGGCCTTTTCTGCATCCGACCATCTGCCCTGGAGAGACCATTGCTCCAGTACTGCTCCCCAGCCTATAAGGCTGGCATCTGTAGTGACCACCTTCCAAGAAATCGGACTGAAGGATTTCCCTTTTTCCAGATTCTGGGGAACCAACCACCAACGGAGGCTCTTGCGAACGGAAGGGGACAAGGACATTGGTAAGTCTAGGGCCTGAACTTTTTTGTTCCAGGCTGACAGTATAGCCCTTTGCAAATTCCTTGAATGGAATTGACCGTAGGGTACTGCTTCGAATGATGCCACCATTTTTCCCAGCAGCCTCATGCACAGGCGTATGGATGGCTGTCTTTTTGTACCCACTAGGTGGATCAAATCTCTCAAAGACGACACCTTTTCTTGAGGCAAGAAAAATTTTCTCTGGTCTGAATCCAGCCTTAGCCCCAAGTATTCCAGACTTTTGACTGGTTTTAGGGCTGACTTGTCTCGGTTGATAATCCAACCGTGAGATTCCAGATACTCGATTGTCTCGTGAACAACCACTTCTAGTTTTTCCACTGAGTGGTCTATCAGCAACAAGTCGTCTAGATATGCCATTATCGTTACACCTCGTGTTCTTAAATTGGCCAATAATGGGGCCAGAATTTTTGTGAACACGCGTGGTGCTGTGGCCAGACCGAAGGGTAAAGCTCTGAACTGAAAATGGCGCCCTTCTACTGCAAAGCGTAGAAATTTTTGGTGGACTGGAAAGATGGGAATGTGCAAATAAGCATCTTTGATGTCGATCGAGGCTAACCATTCCTCCCCTTGTAGGGCAGGGGCCACCGATCGGATCGACTCCATCCGGAAAGTCCTGATATGTAGGAATTTGTTTAGCCCTTTTAGATTTAATATGGACCTCACGTCCCCGTTTGGCTTCGGGACTGTAAAGAGGTTTGAGTAAAACCCGAACCCCCATTCTTCTAGGGGGACCTCCATAATTACTGCTTGGAGCAATAGTTGTTCTAGTGCCAACAGGAGGGATCCTCTCTTCCGGGGATCCCTTGGCACGTTCGACCTTATAAAATGGGAAGGAGGGGAGTCTTTTAACTCCAATTTGTATCCCAGACTTACTGCGGAGAGCACCCATCTGTCTCTGATCGTGTCCCGCCAGGTCTCTGCGAACAACTGAAGTCTTCCCCCCACCCGATTGAGTGGGGGCAACCCTTCATGCATTTGACTTTGGGGGAGGTTTTGTACCTCTCCTGACCCAGGGCTTCTTGTTACCCTGCGATTGTCCCTGATTTTTACCCCTGGGATTTGACCGAGGAGGCCGTCGGAACTGTTTCACAGCCGATGTCCTAGGGACTGGAGAAGCAGGCCTCTCAAAAGAGGGACCTCTAACTCTGTTTTTAACCGGCAAGAGTGTACTTTTACCGCTGGAAATTTTCTGGATATATCTGTCCAGATCTTCCCCGAATAAGCGTTCACCATGAAATGGGAAGCTGACCAGCAATTTTTTACAGGGGGCTTCAGCAGACCAGTTTTTGAGCCATAGAAGCCTGCGCATATGTACTACAGACAGCGTAAGGCGGGAGGCCTGATGGATTGAATCCTTTATAGCGTCAACCGCAAAGCATAAGGCCCTAGGTAGATCAGCTAGGGCAAGGGCCTGCTGATCTGGCAAGTCCCTTAAGACCTGTTTCAACTGATCCTTCACTGCTTGGCAGACCCCAATAGCTGCCACTGCTGGTTGTGTCACCAAGCCTGCTGTAGCAAAAGCAGATTTTAATAAGGACTCCAATTTTTTATCTATTGGGTCCTTGAACATTTGGACATTATCCACTGGACATGTCAGTGATTTATTCACACAAGAGATGGCTGCGTCCACTGTAGGGACCCTCCATTTTTTGATTAACTTATCCTCCATGGGATAGACCACCTGAAATCTCTTGGGAGGAGTAAATATTTTATCAGGATGTTCCCAATCCTGGTAAATGAGCCCTTCCAGTAAAGGATGGATTGGAAAGGAACAAACAGTCTGGGGAGCTTTTAGCGACCCCAACGAGGAGACAGAAGTGGATGATGGCTCCGCAAGGGGCATTTTAAATGCTGATCGGACCATGTTAGTCAAGGACTGAACCCATAATCTTTCAGCATGTGATGCTGAGAATGGCTCTTCCACTGTTGATTCCTCTACAACAGAATCAACCTCATCCTGATCCCCTTCAGGTAGGTCGATCCCTGTATGGGACTGTTGCTCTGCCAACAGGTACTCTGAGGGAGGAGATCGGGCGCGCTTTCCCTCTGACAGGGAAGCAGCGATCAATGTTGACAATCTCTCTTCCAGCCCTCCCAGAGCTGAGGAAAAAACCTCCTCTGTTACATACACAGGAGCAGGTGAACTGAGGACAGCCACAGTACCAGGTACTCCTGAGGGTGCTCTACGGTCACTAACCTCTGATTTTTCAGGGGAGATTGGTGCAGCCGAAGCATGCCCAAGATCCTCAGAGCCTGATGGAGACCCCCTATGCTTCCTGGGATTTTTAGTCCCGGAGTTTTTAGATGGCATATTCCTAAGCCCAAAGCTGAGGTATTCCAGCCGAAATACACCACTTACTGACAATAGTCTAGCACAATTGCTGCTATAAAAACAGTTGGTGTTTACTAATGTGCCTTTCTATGGGGATGCCTGCATCAACCGCTTGCTGTATGCCTTTTTTAAATGTTGCCAGCTCTGTCTCTGCACTCCATAGCCAGCTCACAACACATAATTGTGCCTTTTAACATGCTGGGACGCCCGCACATGCGCAGAAGCGCTGCGGCGCGCACAGAGCGTCATCCCCCAAGCTCCGCCCCCTTTTCCAGCTCACCTCTATATATAGAGGCGCGTGCACGTGCGCCTTCGGGGCTCTTTTTTGAAAAAGGAAACTAGGGACAGGAGACGGCCCTTTTGCCGCAGGCCGGGGGATGGACGAGCATTGCAACATGGCAGAGGAAGCAGTTTCCCACAAGAGAACTCACCATCTGCCTGGACTTGACTCTGATGAAAAGAAAAAGTCCACATGACAAGAAACGTTCCACAGCGGCCTCTAGTGGATTAACACAGGTACCGCGGTCTGTCTATATATTTATTTTATTTTTTCTTGACCACTATTAAAATTATTACATTTTTTAGTAGTTACAGGCATGCATAGATATTTAGCGGGAATACCGTTAGGTAACAGGCAGAAAGACATATTAGGCTTGGGGGTCCCCTCAATAGAACCAAGTTCCTGAGGGGCCCCCACTTACCTTTTCCCCGCCGCAGGACTCTGTTTGGTCCACAGAAGCCCAAACTTCACCTCTCACGGCAGGCATTGTAATTAAACCTTCAGGGACCGGGTTCCCAAGGATTCCACTCCCCTGGACCTGTATAGCACCCTGCAAAGAAAGCATCTTAGTCGTGGGTATGACCAGAGCTCTGGATCCCAGGGGCCAGCTCTCCTAAGAGAAGCATTACAGGCAAAACCTTGCTCTTCTCTGCAAGGCCCGGGTACCGACCGTTTAGCTATGAAGCTTTTTTGGTTGGATCCAGAATAGCTTACTGAGGCCCAAAAGAACCTGTACGCAAGCTCAGTGAAAAACACATGTTACTTCTTGGCCAACACCTTAGACACTGGCAAAAAACTGAGGTGCTCCCGGATGGGAGGGGCTTATATAGGGGAGGGTACTTCCGGTTTGGAAGTTGCCAGTGCCAGCACCTGAAGGTAAACTATATAACCCACATAGTAATGACTATGCCGCTCTGTGTCCCGTGATGTACGTGAAAGAAAACCACACAGCTTTTTAAAGTATTTTATTACACAGCTCCGGGGGTCTTCTTCCGACTTCGGGGGTCTCCGGTGTCGTCACCGCGCTCTCCGGTTCTTTCTTCTGCCGGGCCACCGCTAACTTCTTTAGCTCTTTTGCTAGCGGAGGCTCCGGTCTTCTGCGTCACCTTCTTCTTCTACCGCTCTCCGGTTCTTCTCCCGCTTCTTTCTTCTGCCGGCCCCTCCACTAACTTCTTTAGCTCTTTTGCTAGTGGAGGGGCCGGTTCTTCTCCGTCGCCTTCTTCTTCTCCCGCTATCCGGTTCTTCTCCCTAACTTCTTTAGCTCTTTTGCTAGTGGAGGGGCCGGTCTTCCCGTCGCCATCTTCTTCTCTCTTCTCCTTCTCGATGTTGACGCGTCGCTTCCTCCCGCTGTAATACTGGCTGTCAGCTCCGCTCCGCATTAATATAGGCTTCTCATGACGTCACAGTCACATGTTCCCATGACGTCAGTCACATGCTCCGGGGCCATGTGCCCCGGAACATGTGACTGTGACGTCATGAGAAGCCTATATTAATGCGGAGCGGACAGCCAGTATTACAGCGGGAGGAAGCGACGCGTCAACATCGAGGAGGAGAAGAGAGAAGAAGACGGCGACGGGAAGACCGGCCCCTCCACTAGCAAAAGAGCTTAAGAAGTTAGTGGAGGGGCCGGCAGAAGAAAGAAGCGGGAGAAGAACCGGCAGAAGAACCGGGAGAAGAACCGGATAGCGGGAGAAGAAGAAGGTGACGGAGAAGACCGGAGCCTCCGCTAGCTAAAGAGCTAAAGAAGTTAGCGGAGGCCCGGCAGAAGAAAGAACCGGAGAGCGCGGCGACGACACCGGAGACCCCCGAAGTCGGCAGAAGACCCCCGGAGCTGTGTAATAAAATACTTTAAAAAGCTGTGTGGTTTTTTTATTGCAATTTTTTTCCACCAGGTGAATGGGTAGGGGTACGATGTACCCCATACTCATTCACATAGGGTGGGGGGGCCGGGAACCGGGGGCCCCTTTATTGAAGGGGGCTCCCGGATTCCGATAAGCCCCCCGCCCGCAGACCCCGACAACCAACAGCCAGGGTTGTCGGGAAGAGGCCCTGTCCTCATCAACATGGGGGAAGGGTGCTCTGGGGTGGGGGGGCCGCAGGTCGCCCCCCTCCCCCAGAGCACCAAACCCCCCATGTTGAGGGCATGCGGCCTGGTACGGTTCAGGAGGGAGGGGGGGCCGCCCTCTCGTCCCCCCCTCTTCCCCTGCGGCCTGCCAGGTTGTGTGCTCGGATAAGGGTCTGGTTTGGATTTTGGGGGGACCCCCACGCCGTTTTTTCGGCGTAGGGGTTCCCCTTCAAATCCAGACCAGACCCAAGGGCCTGGTATGCTCTTGGAGGGGGAACCCATGCCGGTTTTTTATTTAAAATTTGGCCTGGAGTTCCCCCTCAAGAGCAGCACAGCACAAGTTGCATGCCAAAGTCGGATCATGCAAGACTGCGGTCCGACTTTGATCCGACTTCAATGATAGTCAATGGGCTGAAGTCGGACCAAAAGTAGTACAGGGAGCGGTCTCAAAGTCGGACCGACATGTGTCGGACCAGTTAAGACGGCTCCCATAGGGAAACATTGATTTTCACACGTCATGCGACATGAGCTCCCAATGTCGGAGCGTTTGTCGCCCCAGTGTGAACCAGGCCTCAGGGCCAGTTCACACCAGACGCAGTTCCTTACAGTTTTGTGTGCATTTTTTCTGCACTAAAAATGCATGCACAGTGTATTCCATGTATTCCAATGGCTCTTGTTGGCTCTAGTTCACACTATGCAGTCCGGTCAGTTTCCGGTGGAGAAACGGACCAAAAAAGGACTGCATGGTGTAAACTAGAGCCAACTAGAGCCATTGAAATACATGGAAAACACTGTGCATGCATTTTTTGCAGAAAAAAAGCAAACGGAACTGAACGGAACTGCGTCTGGTGTGAACTGGCCCTTATAGAAAGGCATAAAGCAAACAAGGGCCCTTTATCACTTTGTTTGTAGCATTAGAAACCCTGGCAATAATAAAGATATTTTACCAAATTCAAATGCCTAGGGCAGGGATAGGCAACCTTAAAGCAGAGCTCCACCCAAAAGGGGAAGCTCCGCTTGTCTCCTCCTGGCTTTGACAGAGCGATTCGTGCATGCGCAGCAGGGAACGGGCTGTGAAGCCACAAGGCTTCACTGCTGGTTTCCCTTAGTGGAGATGGCGGCAGCAGCACCCGTTAGCAGATTTTTTTTAAATCGGCTCGGGTGGAGACACCACTGGATTCCTGGACAGGTAAGTGCTCTAATATTAAAAGTCAGCAGCTACAGTATTTCTAGCTGCTGACTTAATTATTTCTGCAGGAGCCTGGGGCTCCGATTTAAAGGAGGTGGAGATCTACCTGAAAAACAGAGAGAAGTCAAAAATCACAGTATCGCCTCCTCACACCGGATTTAAACCTGTAATTGTACTACCATGTCGCTTTTGCGTGCATTGCTGAGGCAGCAGCCAAAGGTGTACACATGTAAGCATCTACAGTGAGGGGGGGGAAGAGTATTTGATCCCGTGCTGATTTCGTACATTTGCCCACTGACAAGGAACCGATCAGTCTATAATTTTAGAAGGAGTAAAATACTTATTTCACTAAAATGCAAATCAATTTATAACTTTTTTGAAATGCGTTTTTTTTAATTTTTTTTAATAGATATTTGCTGTCATTCTGTCTCTCACTGTTAAAATAAACCTACCATTAAAATTGATTGATCGTTTCTTTGTCAGTGGGCAAACATACAAGATCAGCAGGGGATCAAATACTTTTTTCCCTCACTGTATATTGCCATTTCAAACAACTCTGGAATAAGCTCTAAGCAAATGGATGCTGCAGTAACCGCCAGCTGGAAACTGAAACATACATGATGCAGTGTAAATATTTGTCTGCACACCACAGACCTTTGCATCCAAATTATCTTTTTTACTGAAGCATGATCACTTCACAAGCAAAAGAAGTGCAAAGTTTCGGAGCCACGCAGGACCCCTTCGCCAGGCATGTGTTCGCTACCAGCCTGAAGAAGGGGTCCTGCGTGGCTTCTAAACTTTGCATTTCTTTTGCTTGTGAAGTGATCAAGCTTCAATAAATAATAAACAGTGATCAGCAAGACAAATACAGGGGGGTGAATCTGCATGGCAGGGAAACAGATTGCAACAAAAATTTGGTAGGAGGATTAACATTTGCATACCGTGTCAAAAAAATTAATAAAAAATAGGATTTTTATAACAGCTTACCTGTAAAATCCTTTTCTTGGAGTACATCACGGGACACAGAGCGGCATAGTCATTACTATGTGGGTTATATAGTTTACCTTCAGGTGCTGGCACTGGCAACTTCCAAACCGGAAGTACCCTCCCCTATATAAGCCCCTCCCATCCGGGAGCACCTCAGTTTTGTAGCAAAGCAATAAGTGTCCCCAAAAGAGGGGTGGGAGCTCTGTGTCCCGTGATGTACTCCAAGAAAAGGATTTTACAGGTAAGCTGTTATAAAAATCCTATTTTCTTTCTCGTACATCACGGGACACAGAGCGGCATAGTCATTACTATGTGGGATGTCCTAAAGCAATGCCCAATGAGGGGGGGGGGATACACCATACATAAGCTGAGCGCTATCAGACATGAGGATCTTTTGCGGCCTGCAACACACTGCGCCCAAAGGCGACATCCTCCTGACTTCTAACAACCACCTGGTAGAACCTAGTAAACGTGTGTACTGAAGACCATGTTGCAGCCTTACAGATTTGAGCCAGGGAGGCCTGGTGATGCACTGCCCATGAAGTTCCAACTGCTCTCGTGGAGTGCGCCCTAACTTTGAACGGAGGCGGTCTACTTCTCAAGCCATAGGCTTGTATTATGACCTGTCGAATCCACTTGGCTAAAGTAGATTTTGACGCTGCCTGACCCTTTCTGGGGCCTTCCGACAGAATAAACAAAGTATCCGTTCTGCGAATCTGAGCAGTGGCTTTTAGATAAGCTTTAACTGCTCTTACTACATCCAAAGAATGTAATAACTTTTCCTCTACTGAACTAGGTTTGGGGAAAAAAGAAGGAAGAACCACATCTTGGTTCAAATGAAACCTCGATACCACCTTAGGAAGAAAGGCTGGATGAGGACGTAACACTACTCTGTCCTTATTGTGACAGCAGGAAGGTAAAGTCACCTGGTTGCATCCAGGGGGGTAGATATATTTCTCCCAGATTCAGGCTTTATGCCGACTTATACAACTAGGGAGTTGATGAAGCCCAGCTGAGGCTAGTGGGCTCATGGATGACTCATACCTCTAGAGAGAGGGCTGGGCGTCGTGCAGGCAGGGAGTTGATGAGACCAGCTGAAGCTTGTCAGCTCATTTAAGGCCTTTATAAAAACTCCCAGCTTCATTAGATGTTAGCTCATGCCTGGACCCAGACCTGTGTGGACTGTCTAGGGAGAGTGAACCCCTGTGCGGTGAGGCAAAGCCTGTGTGGCTATTTGTTTGGACTTTTACTAAACCAGGGACTTAGGGACTAGGACAGCACCAGGCTGATCCCAGTTGTTAGTTTAGGAAACCTGCATGTTTAGTCAGAGGTCAAACTGACCAGGATTTATTTTGTTTATGTTTCTTTTTGGCTTTGCTGTGTTTTTGTCACTGTACATAGAGAAATAAACCGCACCTTTTGATTTTGAAAACCACAACCTCCGTCTGCTGGCCCTGTTTTTGTGTGGGGAGCCCAACCAGGGGGTCACACACACCCGCTACCGAGTTAACCCCCTCACATTATGGATAACCAGATATGGCTCCCTACAGGACATAGCGGCTAATTCTGACTCTCTTTTAGCCGAACAAATGGCTACTAGAAAAATCAATTTCCTGGTAAGAAGAACCAGGGAAATATGCTGTAATGGTTCAAATGGTTGTTTCTGTAGAACCGACAGAACCAGGTTTAAGTCCCATGGACATATGGGAATATTAACCGGAGGGCTAATACGCATC
Source organism: Rana muscosa (assembly GCA_029206835.1). NCBI lineage: Eukaryota > Metazoa > Chordata > Amphibia > Anura > Ranidae > Rana > Rana muscosa. The sequence continues at coordinate 441,504,541 of CM055116.1, forward strand.
ACTCCTTGTATAAAGGCTTTGACTAGTGAATGCGAAGCCAAGGGCCTCTGAAAAAATATTGACAAGGCCGAAATCTAACCCTTGATAGTACTCAAGGCAAGCTTCCTATCTACAGCCCACTGTAGGAAGTCCAGAATCCTACCTATTACGTACTTACGTGGATGCCATTTCTTGGCCTCACACCAGGCAATGTACGCCTTCCAGATTCTATAGTAGATCTGCCTGGATACCGGCTTCCTGGCATTGATCATGGTAGCTACCACAGGATTAGAGAGACCTCTCTTTTTTAGAATGTGGGCTTCAATAGCCAGGCCGTCAAACCTAGGGCTGGTAAGGAAGGGTGGTATATCGGTCCTTGCGAAAGCAGGTCCGGACGATGTGGGAGGGTCCAAGGACTCCCCACAGACATTTTTACAATCTCCGCGTACCATGCTCTTCGGGGCCACGCTGGAGCCACCAGAATCACTGGTTTCTTTTCTACCCTGATTCTGCGGAGTAATCGAGGTAACAATTGTGGCGGTGGGAATGCATATATCAGCTTGAACTGATCCCAAGGGAACACTAGGGCATCCGAGCCGCAAGCTAGGGGATCCCTTGTCCAAGAGACAAACCTGTCCACCTTTGCGTTGAATCTGGATGCTAGCAGATCTACATCCGGTGTTCCCCACCGCTGACGTATTGTCCGGAAAACCTCGGGGTGAAGGGACCATTCCCCTGGGCATAATTGTTGGCGACTTAGAAAGTCCGCCTTCCAATTCGCCACTCCTGGAATGAATACCGCGGATATGGCTGGGACATATCTTTCTGCCCATTTCAGGATGCAATTTACTTCCCTCTGGGCTGCACGACTCCTGGTGCCACCCTGATGATTGATATATGCCACTGCCGCGGCATTGTCCGATTGAATTCTGACAGGGGACCCTTGGAGTTTGGATGTCCATGCTACTAGGGCATACCGGGCTGCTCGTATCTCTAAGAGATTGATGGGCAGGGCCATTTCTGCATCCGACCATCTGCCCTGGAGAGACCATTGCTCCAGTACTGCTCCCCAGCCTATAAGGCTGGCATCTGTAGTGACCACCTTCCAAGAAATCGGACTGAAGGATTTCCCTTTTTCCAGATTCTGGGGAACCAACCACCAACGGAGGCTTTTGCGAACGGAAGGGGACAAGGACATTGGTAAGTCTAGGGCCTGAACTCTTTTGTTCCAGGCTGACAGTATAGCCCTTTGCAAATTCCTTGAATGGAATTGACCGTAGGGTACTGCTTCGAATGATGCCACCATTTTTCCCAGCAGCCTCATGCACAGGCGTATGGATGGCTGTCTTTTTGTACCCACAAGGTGGATCAAATCTCTCAAAGACGACACCTTTTCTTGAGGCAAGAAAATTTTTCTCTGGTCTGAATCCAGCCTTAGCCCCAAGTATTCCAGACTTTTGACTGGTTTTAGGGCTGACTTGTCTCGGTTGATAATCCAACCGTGAGATTCCAGATACTCGATTGTCTCGTGAACAACCACTTCTAGTTTTTCCACTGAGTGGTCTATCAGCAACAAGTCGTCTAGATATGCCATTATCGTTACACCTCGTGTTCTTAGATTGGCCAATAATGGGGCCAGAATTTTTGTGAACACGCGTGGTGCTGTGGCCAGACCGAAGGGTAAGGCTCTGAACTGAAAATGGCGCCCTTCTACTGCAAAGCGTAGAAATTTTTGGTGGACTGGAAAGATGGGAATGTGCAAATAAGCATCTTTGATGTCGATCGAGGCTAACCATTCTTCCCCTTGTAGGGCAGGGGCCACCGATCGGATCGACTCCATCCGGAAAGTCCTGATATGTAGGAATTTGTTTAGCCCTTTTAGATTTAATATGGGCCTCACGTCCCCGTTTGGCTTCGGGACTGTAAAGAGGTTTGAGTAAAACCCGAACCCCCATTCTTCTAGGGGGACCTCCATAATTACTGCTTGGAGCAATAGTTGTTCTAGTGCCAACAGGAGGGATCCTCTCTTCCGGGGATCCCTTGGCACGTTCGACCTTATAAAATGGGAAGGAGGGGAGTCTTTTAACTCCAATTTGTATCCCAGACTTACTGCGGAGAGCACCCATCTGTCTCTGATCGTGTCCCGCCAGGTCTCTGCGAACAACTGAAGTCTTCCCCCCACCCGATTGAGTGGGGGCAACCCTTCATGCATTTGACTTTGGGGGAGGTTTTGTACCTCTCCTGACCCAGGGCTTCTTGTTAGCCTGCGATTGTCCCTGATTTTTACCCCCGGGATTTGACCGAGGAGGCCGTCGGAACTGTTTCACAGCCGATGTCCTAGGGACTGGAGAAGCAGGCCTCTTAAAAGAGGGACCTCTAACTCTGTTTTTAACCGGCAAGAGTGTACTTTTACCGCTGGAAATTTTCTGGATATATTTGTCCAGGTCTTCCCCGAATAAGCGTTCACCATGAAATGGGAAGCTGACCAGCAATTTTTTACAGGGGGCTTCAGCAGACCAGTTTTTGAGCCATAGAAGCCTGCGCATATGTACTACAGACAGCGTAAGGCGGGAGGCCTGATGGATTGAATCCTTTATAGCGTCAACCGCAAAGCATAAGGCCCTAGGTAGATCAGCTAGGGCAAGGGCCTGCTGATCTGGCAAGTCCCTTAAGACCTGTTTCAACTGATCCTTCACTGCTTGGCAGACCCCAATAGCTGCCACTGCTGGTTGTGTCACCAAGCCTGCTGTAGCAAAAGCAGATTTCAATAAGGACTCCAATTTTTTATCTATTGGGTCCTTGAACATTTGGACATTATCCACTGGACATGTCAGTGATTTATTCACACAAGAGATGGCTGCGTCCACTGTAGGGACCCTCCATTTTTTGATGAACTTATCCTCCATGGGATAGACCACCTGAAATCTCTTGGGAGGAGTAAATATTTTATCAGGATGTTCCCAATCCTGGTAAATGAGCCCTTCCAGTAAAGGATGGATTGGAAAGGAACAAACAGTCTGGGGAGCTTTTAGCGACCCCAACGAGGAGACAGAAGTGGATGATGGCTCCGCAAGGGGCATTTTAAATGCTGATCGGACCATGTTAGTCAGGGACTGAACCCATAATCTTTCAGCATGTGATGCTGAGAATGGCTCTTCCACTGTTGATTCCTCTACAACAGAATCAACCTCATCCTGATCCCCTTCAGGTAGGTCGATCCCTGTATGGGACTGTTGCTCTGCTAACAGGTACTCTGAGGGAGGAGACGGAGATCGAGCGCTCTTTCCCTGTGACAGGGAAGCAGCGATCAATGTTGTCAATCTTTCTTCCAGTCCTCCCAGAGCTGAGGAAAAAACCTCCTCTGTTACATACACAGGAGCAGGTGAACTGAGGACAGCCACAGTACCAGGTACTCCTGAGGGTGCTCTACGGTCACTAACCTCTGATTCTTCAGGGGTGATTGGTGCAGCCGAAGCATGCCCAAGATCCTCAGAGCCCGATGGAGACCCCCTATGCTTCCTGGGATTTTTAGTCCCGGAGTTCTTAGACGGCATATTCCTAAGCCCAAAGCTGAGGTATTCCAGCCGAAATACACCACTTACTGACAATAGTCTAGCACAATTGCTGCTATAAAAACAGTTGGTGTCTACTAATGTGCCTTTCTATGGGGATGCCTGCATCAACCGCTTGCTGTATGCCTTTTTTAAATGTTGCCAGCTCTGTCTCTGCACTCCATAGCCAGCTCACAACACATAATTGTGTCTTAACATGCTGGGACCCCCGCACATGCGCAGAAGCTATATATAGAGGCGCGTGCGCCTTCGGCGCTCTTTTTTGAAAAGGGAAACTAGGGACAGGAGACAGGGCCCTTTTGCCGCAGGTCGGGGGATGGACGAGCATTGCAACATGGCAGAGGAAGCAGTTTCCCATAAGAGAACTCACCATCTGCCTGGACTTGCTCTGATGAAAAGAAAACAGTCCACATGACAAGAAACGTTCCACAGCGGCCTCTAGTGGATTAACACAGGTACCGCAGTCTATATATTTTTTATTTTTTTCTTGACCACTATTAAAAATATTAAATTTTTTAGTAGTTACAGGCATGCATAGATATTTAGCGGGAATACCGTTAGGTAACAGGCAGAAAGACATATTAGGCTTGGGGGTCCCCTCAATAGAACCAAGTTCCTGAGGGGCCCCCACTTACCTTTTCCCCGCCGCAGGACTCTGTTTGGTCCACAGAAGCCCAAACTTCACCTATCACGGCAGGCATTGTAATTAAACCTTCAGGGACCGGGTTCCCAAGGATTCCACTCCCCTGGACCTGTATAGCACCCTGCACAGAAAACATCTTGGTCGTGGGTATGACCAGAGCTCTGGATCCCAGGGTCCAGCTCTCCTAAGAGAAGCATTACAGGCAAAACCTTGCTCTTCTCTGCAAGGCCCGGGTACCGACCGTTTAGCTATGAAGCTTTTTTGGTCGGATCCGGAATAGCTTACTGAGGCCCAAAAGAACCTGTACGCAAGCTCAGTGAAAAACACATGTTACTTCTTGGCCAACACCTTAGACACTGGCAAAAAACTGAGGTGCTCCCGGATGGGAGGGGCTTATATAGGGGAGGGTACTTCCGGTTTGGAAGTTGCCAGTGCCAGCACCTGAAGGTAAACTATATAACCCACATAGTAATGACTATGCCGCTCTGTGTCCCGTGATGTACGAGAAAGAAAAAATAAGTTTTGCCTAGGGTTGTCCCGATACCACTTTTTTAGGACCGAGTACAAGTACCGATACTTTTTTTCATGTACTCGCCGATACCGATTACCGATACTTTTTTAATGTCATGTGACAGTTTGACTGATGGGCACTGAAAGATGGCACTGATAGGCAGCACTTATGGGCACTGATAGGTGGCACTGACAGGTGGCTGGCACTGATGGCTGGCACTGATGGGCGGCACTAATGGCACTTATGGGCACTGATAGGTGGCAATGATGGATTGCACTGATAGTTGGCACTTATGGACACTGATGGCACTGACAGGTGGCTGGCACTGATGACTGGCACTGTTGGCACTGATGGGCAGCACTTATGGGCACTGATGGCACTGCCAGTTGGCTGGCACTGACGGCACTTATGGGCACTGATGGATGGCACTGATAGTCGGCACTTATGGGCACTGATATGTGGCTGGCACTGTTGGCACTGACAGGTGGCTGGCACTGATGGGCAGCACGTATGGGCACTGATGGCACTGCCAGTTGGCTGGCACTGACGGCACTTATGGGCACTGATGGATGGCACTGATAGTCGGCACTTATGGGCACTGATATGTGGCTGGCACTTATGTGCAGGCACTGAAATGCTGCAATAAATGACATGAGGAAAAGATTTTGAAATGTTATGCTGCAACGGCCATCTTGGTACACCCTGCACTCAGCATCAGTAAGTAACAGCAGACATCTTGTTACACCCAGCCCAAACTATTTGGGCTGGGTGTAACAAGATGTCCGCTGCTGGCTTACTGTGGCCAAGTGCAGGGTGTACCAAGATGGGCGTCGGGATGTCCAAGCTGACAGTCACCCAATCCTGATGCGGCTGCGCCCTGCACACTTCCAGCTTACCTAGCTGAGGACTCGCTCTCCGCCCCACTGACTCCGCCTACGGACGTGTCCCGCCCACTCCGCCCTCCCTCTCCGTTCGCAAACTCTGCCCGCCCTCGCCGCTCACAAACTCCGCCCGCCTTCGTCGCTCAAACTCCGCCCGCCCTCTCCACTCACTAACTCCGCCGACCAGGTATCGGGTCAGGCATCGGGAGCATTTGTGTGAGTACAAGTACTTGCGCAAATGCTCTGTATCGGTCCCGATACCGATACTAGTATCGGTACAACCCTAGTTTTGCCTTTACATACATACACTTACACGGGGAGATGCCACTTTCAGCATAGGCCCAAGTAGAATACCCATTAAAAATAGAAGTAAAGTTTTTTCATTTCATCTTCATGCTTACCTAGGTTGATGCAGCATTGGTACGATTCTGCATCTGTCCCCCGGCGCCTCTAAACAGAGAACCGAGCGATCAAACACCGCCGATGACTCCATTCTCATAGCTCCCAGAGCAGAGAGCTGTAGACCATCAGTTACTGGCTCTCTGCTCTTCTCCCTCCTCGCTCACTGGAGTGCTGAGCTGTGGAAGGGCAGGGAGTGCTGAGCCGTGGAAGGGCTCTCTGATGAAAACGGGTCACAGGAGTGCAAAACGAATTACACTCCTGTGATCCATAGGAGAAGCCCAGCCTAATGAGCTTTGGCTGGACTTCTTTAGGCTGGGTTCACACCATCACCGCATTTGTCTCGCAGCAGGGGTCCGGTGCGTCCTGGTTCACTGTTTCAGGTCCGATTTCAGCCCAAATTTTGGGCTGAATTCAGACCTGAAACGGGCCAAAAGATGAACCTGCTGCAGAAATATGCGAGCCAGTCAAAATCTCCTGCTATTGCAAATTGGATGCAGGGAAACCACATCCAATTCGCAATGGTGTGAACCCAGCCTTAATGTTTAATGGGTAAAAGTGAAATGCTGACCAGAATGAACCTACATATATTTCTTCCTACATAACCACACAAAGGTTCCTTTATTCTGAAGAATTTTGGTGAATGCTTATAATAGTTCAATGTGCTTCATGCAGCTGCCAAGGCAAAGAATGGATTACTATGCCAGCTGATGTCTCTATAACATAAATGTGCTTCCATTTATAAACTGCATGCAACAAAACCTTTTAATCTGCTAGCTTGTGATGATATTAGGATGTATCTAATAAAGTAGATAAACAGGTTTGCCCCTTTAAAATGACAAACTAATAACATGTATAAACAAAATGGAAGTTTTTTTCATTTTTGGCAGCTTGGAAGTACCAATAAAGAGTGAGACTGTTAGAAGTAGGGCCGAAACAACTAATCGATTAATCGACAACTAATCGATTATGAAATTTAATCGATTACAATTTTCATAATCGATTAATCGGCCAGTAACTTAATGGGGTTAAAAAGAAAAAAAAAAAAATAGTCCTTTAGAGTAAAAAAAAAAAAAAAAAAATGAGCAAATCGCTACTGTAAATATTACTTTCACTGTCCCACAGTAAAAAAAATGAACCCCTTACAGTAGTGATTATTTGCTCTTTTTGTACTACTTTTAGTTTAATTAACCCCATTATGTTGCTAAACATCTCAGGCCTGGGTCACACCTCTGTGTTTTTTTGGTGCTTTTTGCAGAAACACACTACAGTTCATTTACATGGTTTCCTATGGGACACGTTCACATCTATGATTTTTTCAGCTGCTGCGTATTTGGAAAGGGCAAGGACTTTTTTTTTTTCAAACGCAAAACGGTGCTTTTTTGGTTCAATATACTTCAATGGAGAAGCTGCAGAAAAGCATGTAATGTGTTTTTGCAGCAATTTGTGTTTTCTAATCTGCCCAACAACAAATTGGCCAAAAAAATGTAAAAATGCAGCAAAAATGGGATTTTTGTACTCACCGTAAAATCCGTTTCTCTGACGTCCATGGACCGACGCAGCTCTGATACTGATTACATGTGGGTATATGTCCCTGCTCGCAGGAGAAGACCTAGGCAGAATGTTAGAGGTTAAAACATTTTAGAACAAGCCAGAGCTGAACAGCCCCGCCCAGGGGGGCGGTCCCTCCGGACATTACCCTCCCACCTGCAGCTAGCAGCCTCAGTTCGTAACAAAGCAGTACAAACTTAAAGGAAGGGTGGGTGCTGCGTCGGTCCATGGACGTCAGAGAAACGGATTTTACGGTGAGTACAAAAATCCTATTTTCTCTTATCGTCCATGGACCGACGCAGCTCTCATACTGATTACATGTGGGACGTCCCAAAGCAGTATAAGAAAAGGGTGGGAGCAAAAAAAGTAAGGAACAACCAAAACTTCACTCCAAACCAGCAGAGCCCCTCAACGGAGGAGTTGCAACATTAGACAGCGGCCTGCAACACTTTGCGGCCGAAGGAAGCATCCGAAGATGCAGCCACATCAACCTTGTAGAAGTTTGAAAAGGTATGAACGGACGACCAGGTCATCGCCTTGCACACTTGTGCAACCGACGCTTGATGTCGGAAGGCCTGGGAAGCACCAATTGCCTTGGTGGAATGCGCCGCAACCGGAAAGGGAGGCGCCCGCCCCTTAAGGGCATAGGCCTGTATGACGGTCTGCCTGATCCACCTAAAGACGGTGGCAGACGACACCGCTCGGCCCTGTTTTGGACCAGACACAGATTTCCGAATGGAAACAGTAGCAGACAGGTACACTCGTAAGGCTTGTACCCATCTTAATGTATGAAGCGCAAACTCTCAGGGATGCGATGGGTGAGGACAAAAGGACGGAAGAACAATGTCCTTCTTAAGGTGAAAGGCCTTAGAAAAGAAGGATGGTCGTGGGCGCAACACCAACATATCCTTATGGAGGACCAAGTAAGGCGACTTGCCAGACAAGGCCGCCAACTCAGACACCCGTCTAACCGAAGCAATGGCCACTAAGGCCAACTTCCGAGACAAGGTCAAGAGAGGAATCTCTCTGATATTCTCAAAGGGATGTTCTTGGAGAACCGAGATGCATCAGAATCAGATCCCAAGTAGGGAGAGGAGGCTTGACAGGGGGGATCACATGGCGAACCCCCTGCACAAAAGGTGCTAATCAAGGAATGGCCCGGTAGCGGTCGTTGAAAAAGACAGCCCGGATCGAAATCCGACCCTCAAAAAAGGTATGCAAGGCCAGCTTTTGGGTCACACCACGCTGTAAGAACAGCAAAATCCTGGGAACGGAATACATCCGAGGATGCCACTCAAGTTCCTTGCACATAGCGATGTAAGCCTTCCAGGTACGGTGAGATATCTTTCTGGAGGAAGATTCCCGTGTCAACAACATAGAAGAGATGACCGAATACGAGAGAACTCGGTCCTTTAGCACCTGGCTTCAAACAGCCATGCCATTAAAGCCAAGGACTGTAAAGCAGGATGAAGTATGCTCTGCGAAGCCGGCGAGGCAACAACAGTAGCAGAGGGTAAGCATATATCAGGCGATACTGCCCCCAGGGGCTTCCAACGCGTCTAACGCATCCGCCCAGGGGTCCCTGGACCTGACCACGATCTTGCCACCTTGCGAGTGAGTCGAGAGGCCACAAGGTCCACTTCCGGTGCCCCACCTCCGGTAAAGAAGGTGGAAACACCTCCGGATGCAAGGACCCTTCGCCTGCAATGCACACGGCCGACAGGACCGTCTTGCAGCGAGATGTATGAAAATCCCAAAGAGACTCCGCAATGTATCGGAGAAGGGAGGCCCCAGTGTACAGGGTGCCTCAAATGTTGGCCAATAAAGGCAACTTGACGGAACTTCCCTAGAAACTCGGTCAGAGGACTAGTACCTCAGCCTCCACAGGTGGCGCAAACCCACCCCGGGCACAGAGACCCTAAAGGCTAAAGCAGTTGTAGTGCACCTGCTAGACGACTGATGGATGAAGCAGAGGCTTTTGCCCAGTCATTGAGCTACAAAAAATGCCAGAGACGCAGCCACTAACGGGCACAACGCCAACCCCAGCCTGGCGAACACAGTCCAAGCCAGCGCTTCTGATCACCACTGAAAGCAGGTGGAAAGTGATACCCCTGAAACCAGGGATCCTTGTGACAATGCTCCATCCAGCAGCTACCCATGGATAGGTGCTGATTGTGCAAACACATAGTTTATACTATGTATTGCGTCAAACGCACAAATGGAGAGTGTGGGAGGAAACCCACCCAGCCACAAAGAGCATAATACCACCACATACGGCGTATGTAGTTTAGTATTTGTGGATAAACCTATTAAACGCGTATATACTGTGCCAGCGACGAAGGCGCGCACATCATCGGGGCCTGGACGTACACCAGCCACGCAGATTGCGTACACAACCATGTAGGTATCTTAGCCTGCGAATAAACAAATTGCACATGTTTATACTGTGCATAGCGCTGAGAATGCGCACACCATTGGAACGCAGGGGAGAAACCTGAGCACCCGGAAGAAACCCATGCAGACTGCATACGCATACTGTGTATGGTATTATAGTATGTGTGCTAAACATTTTGCACAAGCCAATGTGTGCATAGCACCGACGGCGCGCACACCGTTGGCGCATGGGAGGAACCAAAGTACCCCACGCATACTCAGAGAATGCAATACCTACAACTACTGTGAATGTATTTAGTGTAGTGTATAAACATAATGTGTAAGTTTACATTGTGTATTGCACCAAAGGCATGCATGTCATGTAGCGTGGGCGGAAACCCACGCAGACTGCAAAGACATACCGGGTAGGTATGTTAGTATGTGGATATCCAATCGCACAAATTTAGACTGTGCATAGCGCCGAAGCGCCCATACCAATGGAGTGTGGGAGGGAACCGGAGTACCCGGAGGAATACCACACAGACTGCCTACACATACCGTGTAGGTATTATAGCATGCGTGATAAACATTGAACATGTTTAACTGTGCAGAAGGCCAAAGGCGCACATACCGTCAGCGCGTGGGAGGAAACCGGAACACTCAGAAGAACTCCACGCAGACAGCACACAGATACCGTGTAGGAATGATAGCATGTGAATGAACATATTGCACATGTTTATGCTGTGCATTTCCATTGGAGCGTGGGGGGAAACCGGAGTACCCGGAGGAACCCCACGCAAACAGTATACCCATACTGTAAACATGTATAATATGTGCAATAAACACATTGAACATGTCTATACCGTGCAGAGAGCCGAAGCGCACATACCATGAGAGTGCGGGAGGACACCGGAGCCCCCGCCAACCCAGAGAGTATAATACATACATATACTGTGAATGTATCTGGAGTCGTGCATGAACATATTTTGTACATTTATATCATGTATGGCACTGAAACACAGCATTGGAACGTGGGGACAGCCACGCAGACACAGAGACCAATAACACATACATACACTGTGAATGTATGCAGTGTAGAGGTATAGGATGAGTTTAAATTATGGCGCAGAGGCGCATAATCTTCTCTGTATCATTCCAACCTGCTTGACTGTGCTGCTGAAGCAGCATGCAGGTAACAAGTAACCTCTGATCCTCAGACCGTGTGTCTGTCAGAGCTCAAATCATTCCCCAGGAAATGGCGGGAAATGTTACCTCAGGTATCACACATAAGGCTCACAGGGACTACAGACATAAATGAATAAAGTCCTCCCTCATCCATGCTGCTCTTGAGGTAGTGTGTGAGGAAAACAGTGAGGAAACTGCGTAAAAGAAAAGCTTGTCACAGCAATTCCAGCCTGAAAGAGTTTCTCACATCATCAATGAGATCACTTACAAGCACCCTGTCATTCACTGACACAGAACTGGAGTCTTCCTCACAAGGGAATGTCCTGTTCATAAACATTAAATATTCAGAGGTAGGGTCCTGAGCATACTAGCTAGGCCCATATCTGACTCAGAGCACCCCTTCAGTAAAGATTTTTGTGGGGGGGAGGGGGCTTATAGCTCCTTTTGCTCGCACACCGCTTCCATTCTGACAGGAATGATTCCAGGACTGCTGACAACTGGTCCATAACCACTTAACGACCGCCCACTGTAAATATACGTCGGCAGAATGGCACCGACAGGCAGAATCACGTATATGTAAGTGATTGCCTTTGTATAGTTGGGGGGTCCGATCGGACCCCCCTTCTTTACAGTGAGCGGTCGTTTTACCTTCGGGAGCGATCCGGCATGAGGGGACGGCCGTTCGATTCCGGCCACCCCCTCTCGATCGCTCCCGGCGAATGAGAGCTTCCCCTGCCTGTGTGCTTGTTTACACAGGCTGGAGGAAGTGATGTCATCTCTCCTGCGGCGCTCACATATACCGAGCGCCGTACAGGAGAAGATGCAGGTTAGTGCACACAACACTACACTGACACCAGGACACATAGGGACATAAATCGCCCCCCCAGACCCCCCCAGATCACCCCCCAGCCCCCAGTCACAGTGTCACTGATTGCAGTGACCATTTATTTACTGATCACTGCAATCAGTGACATTTGTGACTGTAAAAGTGTCAGTACATTTAGTTTTAGGTCCAGTGTAGCCCCCTAACCCCCCTAATAAAGGTTTAACCCCCTGATCACCCCCCAGATAACCCTTTCACCCCCTAGTACCCGCCGTCGCTAAGCGATCATTTTTCTGATCGATGTCTTAGCGTCGGCGATGCTGATCGGTAGCCAGTAATTATTTTAGGTTCGCCGCAGGTTTTTATAGCGTCGGGTACCCCCATATATTACCTAATAAAGGTTTAACCCCCTTGATCACCCCCAGGTAACCCTTTCACCCCCTAGCACCGCCGTCACTAAGCGATCATTTTTCTGATCGATGTCTTAGCGTCGGTGATGCTGATCGGTAGCCAGTAATTTTTTTTAGGTTCGCCGCAGGTTTTTATAGCGTCGTGTACCCCCATATATTACCTAATAAAGGTTTAACCCCCTTGATCGCCCCCCAGGTAACCCTTTCACCCCCTATCACCACTGTCACTAAGCGATAATTTTTCTGATCGCTGTCTTAGCGTCGGTGATGCAGATCGGTAGCCAGTAATTTTTTTTAGATTCGCCGCAGGTTTTTATAGCGTCAGGTACCCCAATATATTACCTAATAAAGGTTTAACCCCCTTGATCGCCCCCCAGGTAACCCTTTCACCCCCTATCACCACTGTCGCTAAGCGATCGTTTTTATGATCGTTGTCTTAGTGTCGGCGATGCAGATCGGTAGCCAGTAATTTTTTTTTAGGTGCGCCGTCAGGTTTTTATATAGCGTCAGGTACCCCCATATATTACCTAATAAAGGTTTTAACCCCCTAATTGCCCCTAGTTAACCCTTTCACCAGTAATCACCATATAAGTGTTACGGGTGACGCTGGTTAGTTAGTTTGCTTTTTATAGTGTCAGGGCACCCGCCGTATATAACCCAATAAAGGTTTAACCCACTGATCGCCCGGCGGGTGATATCAATTAGGTTTTAGCGTCAGAGAGGGTCTGCGTCACACCCCAGGCAGCGTCAGGTTAGTGCCAGTAACGCTAACACCCACGCGTGAAGCATACACCCCCCTTAGTGGTATAGTATCTGAACAGATCAATATCTGATCTGATCTGATCAGATCTATACTAGCGTCCCCAGCAGTTTAGGGTTCCCAAAAACGCAGTGTTAGCGGGATCAGCCCAGATACCTGCTGGCACCTGCGTTTTGCCCCTCCGTCCAGCCCAGGCCACCCAAGTGCAGTATCGATCGATCACTGTCACTTGCAAAACACAACACACATAACTGCAGCGTTCGCAGAGACAGGCCTGATCCCTGCGACTCCAGTGCTGTAGGAGGTGATTTCGCCACCACAGTTAAAAAAAAAAAAAGCATATATGCCGAAGCATTGGGGCAGCAGGGGCGGAGGAGCGATTTTGCTCCTAATGCCGCGTACATACAGTCGAAATTCCGACGGAGGCTTGCCCGTGGAAAAGTCTGACCATGTGTACGCGGCATAACTTTTGCGGGAAGATGCCCCCATGCTTCGGCATATATAAATGGTGCATGTATGCCCATCATTAGAAGTGGGTGGATGAAGGGCGGTATTCTAATGGTGGGCATACCCACCGATCAATCTTTTTTTTTCGTTCAGCCAACAGGCTGCATGAAAAAAAAAGATTACAATACACGTCCAACAAGGACCAGCAACGTACTGGTATGTTGCTGGACTTTGAATGTTTATACCAGAATGATGCCTACGGGTTTAGGTATCATCTTGGTATCATTCTTTTCAGCCAGCGGCCGGCTTTCATGTAAAAGCAATCCTAGTGGCTAATTAGCCTCTGGACTGCTTTTACAAGCAGTGGGAGGGAATGACCCCCCCCCCCCCGGATATAAAAAGCGCCATTGGGAAATTGGGAAAGCATTTTATCACACCGATCTTGGTGTGGTCAGATGCTTTGAGGGCAGAGGAAAGATCTAGGGTCCAATAGACCCCAGTTTTTTCAAAAAAAGAGTACCTGTCATTACCTATAGCTATCATAGGGGATATTTACATTCCCTGAGATAACAATAAAAATGATAAAAAAAAAAAAAATTAAAAAAAATATGGAAGCAACAGTTTAAAAATAAAATAAAAAAGCAAAATTAATAATAAAAAATAAATAAAATAAAAAAAGCACCCCTGTCCTGCCCTGCTCTTGCCCAATGGCGAACGCAAGCGTCGGTCTGGCGTCATATGTAAACAGCAATTGCACCATGCATGTGAGGTATCGCCGCGAAGGTCAGATCGAGGGCAGTAATTTTAGCAGTAGACCTCCTCTGTAAATCTAACGGGGTAACCTGTAAAGGCTTTTAAAGGCTTTTAAAAATGTATGTAGTTTGTCGCCAATGCGCGTTTGTGCGAAATTTTAAAGCATGTCGTGTTTGGTATCTATGTACTCGGCCTAAGATCATCTTTTTTATTTCATCAAACATTTGGGCAATATAGTGTGTTTTAGTGCATTAAAATTAAAAAAAGTGTATTTTTTCCCCAAAAAGTGCGTTTGAAAAATCGCTGCGCAAATACTGTGTAGAAAAAAAAAATGCAACACCCACCATTTTATTCTGTAGGGCCTTTGCTTTAAAAATATATATAATGTTTGGGGGTTCAACATAATTTTCTTGCAAAAAAAAATATGTTTTCATGTAAACAAAAAGTGTCAAAAAGGGCTTTGTCTTCAAGTGGTTAGAAGAGTGGATGTAAGCTTCCTAATGTTGTGTATAAAATGCCAGAACAGTTCAAACCCCCCCCCAAATGACCCCATTTTGGAAAGTAGACACCCCAAGCTATATACTGAGAGGCATGTCGAGTCCATGGAATATTTTATATGTTGACACAAGTTGCGGAAAAAAGACAATTTTTTTATTTATTTATTTTTTGCACAAAGTTGTCACTAAATGATATATTGCTCAAACATGCCATGGGCATATGTGGAATTACACCCCAAAATACATTCTGTTGCTTCTCCTGAGTACAGGGATACCACATGTGTGAGACTTTTTGGGAGCCTAGCCGCGTACGGGACCCCAAAAACCAATCACCGCCTTCAGGCTTTCTAAAGGGTGTAAATTTTTGATTTCACTTCTCACTGCCTATCACAGTTTCGGAGGCCATGGAATGCCCAGATGGCACAAAACCCCCCCCCCAAATGACCCCATTTTGGAAAGTAGACACCCCAAGCTATTTGCTGAGAGGTATTGTGAGTATTTTGCAGATCTCGCTTTTTGTCACAAAGTTTTGAAAATTGAAAAAAAAAAAAGAAAAAAAAAGAAAAAATGTTCTTTCTTCATTTTCAAAAACAAATGAGAGCTGTAAAATACTCACCATGCCTCTCAGCAAACAGTTTGGGGTGTCTACTTTCCAAAATGGGGTCATTTGGGGGGGTTTTGTGCTATTTTGGCATTTTATGGCCTTCGAAACTGTAATAGGTAGTGAGGAGTCAAATCAAAAATTTGTGCCTAGAAATCCTGAAGGCGGTGATTGGTTTTCGGGGTCCCGTACGCGGCTAGGCTCCTAAAAAGTCCCACACATGTGGTATCCCCGTACTCAGGAGAAGCAGCAAAATTTATTTTAGGGTGCAATTCCACATATAACCATGGCATGTGTGAGCAATATATCATTTAGTGACAACTTTTTGTAATTTTTTTTTTTTTTTTGTCATTATTCAATCACTTGGGACAACAAAAAAAAATATTCAATGGGCTCAACAGGCCTCTCAGCAATTTCCTTGGGGTGTCTATGTTCTAAAATGGGGTAATTTGGGGGGGTTTTGTGCTATTTTGGCATTTTATGGCCTTCAAAACTGTGATAGGTAGTGAGGAGTGAAATCAAAAATTTACACCCTTAGAAATCCTGAAGGCGGTGCTTGGTTTCCGGGGTCCCGTACGTGGCTAGGCTCCTAAAAAGTCCCACACATGTGGTATCCCCGTACTCAGGAGAAGCAGCAGAATGTATTTTGGGGTGCAATTCCACATATAACCATGGCATGTGTGAGCAATATATCATTTAGTGACAACTTTTTGTAATTTTTTTTTTTTTTTGTCATTATTCAATCACTTGGGACAAAAAAAAAAAATATTCAATGGTCTCAACATGCCTCTCAGCAATTTCCTTGGGGTGTCTACTTTCTAAAATGGGGTCATTTGGGGGGGTTTTGTACTGCCCTGCCATTTTAGCACCTCAAGAAATGAGATAGGCAGTCATAAATTTAAAGCTGTGTAAATTCCAGAAAATGTACCCTAGTTTGTAAACGCTATAACTTTTGCGCAAACCGATAAATATACGCTTATTGACATTTTTTTACTAAAGACATGTGCCTGAATACATTTTGGCCTAAATGTATGACTAAAATTGAGATTATTCGATTTTTCTTATAACAAAAAGTAGAAAATATCATTTTTTTTCAAAATTTTCGGTCTTTATCCGTTTATATCGCAAAAAATAAAAATCGCAGAGGCAATCAAATACCATTAAAAGAAAGCTCTATTTGTGGGAAGAAAAGGACGCAAATTTCGTTTGGGTACAACATTGCATGTCCGCACAATTTACAGTTAAAGCAGCGCAGTGCAAAATTCTGAATTCACCTCTGGTCCTTTAGCTACCAAATGGTTCGGGGCTTAAGTGGATAAGGACCGCAGGTGCAGGAAAAATATGAACATGTTTAACTGTGCAGCACTGCCAGTTGCCCCAGGCAATGTGGAGAGCAGGTGTATCAGACTCCATAAATGCCACCCTCTGAGACCTTATACACTATACAGTGAATATACAGTCCACCCACTGGCTACGCTGAGGCTGAGGAGGGGATACCCGGGAGGACCCACCAACCCTTAAGGACAGCTCAGTCTGTGAGGAGATTGTGAGGGGATTAGCACCGCCGCCAGAAATAAACGCGCGGCGGCCACAAGAAAATGGCCGCCGGCCGCAGCTATAACTGCGCCACTGAACGCCAAGATGGCCGCCGAGCGCAAAATTCAAAGCTCTAATGCGCGCCAATGGCGCACGCAATAACCACCTCAAACAGCGCCAATGGCGCACGCAATAACCACCTCAAATAGCACCAATGGCGCACGCACTAATCACCTCACACACCAGAAAAAACTGCAGACATGAGCGCCCAGCCAGGCCAGAGTGACCCCCAAGCACCCCACAGCACAGCACCAGTACAGGGTGCAGAGAGCAGCATAACAGGGGGTAGACAGGGAGAAACCCCCACACACAGAAACACAGCCAGCATGTACTCACCTGCAGTAGGAGAGACTACTTACCCGTCCCTTTCAGGGACCCACTGGCTTGTTTCAGACAGACCTATCACAGAGTCGTACTGCGTAGCTGTCGGCCCGGTCCACCGCGAGAGATACAGTCAGTCAAGTACTGTTCAATCTTGAGAGGACCGCGGGAGCATGAAAGCAACCCGGCCACCCCTGGAGTCATGGGGTATGTCGTGAACTGAGTCTCACGCACGCAAGGCGAGGATCAGCACGCTCGATGGTCGGACAGGGAAGACTACGAGGATACTAGTGTACCCAACCTGTTGCCCAGCCGACAGTTGATTGAAGGTCTCAAAAATAAAATAATAAAATTCCCAAAGTAATAAAAATCAAAAGTAAAATCTTCCAGGAGACTGGCTCCTGAGAGCCACGTCTTCTTCTGCTAGGCAGAAAAAAAAACTGAGGCTGCTAGCTGCAGGTGGGAGGGTAATGTCCGGAGGGACCGCCCCACTGGGCGGGGCTGTTCAGCTCTGGCTTGTTCTAGAATGTTTTAACCTCTAACATTCTGCCTAGGTCTTCTCCTGCGAGCAGGGACATATACCCACATGTAATCAGTATGAGAGCTGCGTCGGTCCATGGACGATAAGAGAAATTACCTTTTTTTTTTTTTTTTTTTTTTAAAGGTTATTAACCGATTAATCGACTAATCGAAACAATAATCGACCAACTAATCGATTATGAAAATAATCGTTAGTTGCAGCCCTAGTTAGAAGACAACGTCAATGCTAGTCCTATTGAGAATCAAGTATAATTTAGAGAGCCATGTGCAGTATGGCTCATTTATTCTACACCAAACCATGCCACAAGCCACATTACAGCAATGTATTCTGTTAAAAACTGACTTTTTTTTTTTCTACAGTACCTGCGTTTGCCTGGTGTTCCTCTGTGTTTCCTGTCTTTGTATTCTGCGGATATGGGCGGGTATTCTGCAGGTATTTCGTAATTTCCTCTCTGCCGCAATGTCTCCTGGGAGCTTGTGTCCTTGTTCCCAGGAGTCATTGCGGAGGCCCGCCGCGAGTTCTCGCGGGATTTACAACTGAGTTCAACTGTGTTCCCGCGCCGTTACAACTGAACATGCGCTGGAACACGCAAGGAATGCTGGTAGCTCAGCATCGCTGGCAGCAGGAAGTAAATGCCCACAAGCAATATGAAAACGGCCGTCACGGTTTTTTATAACTTCATCTTTGCAATGAAACCGGACATCGGGCGAGGTAATTCTCCAAAAAAATAGGATTTTTGTACTCACCGTGAAATCCATTTCTCTGAGTTCATGGACGGACACAGCAGCATCTTGACATATGGGTATTATCCTCCTGTTAGGAGATCGACTAGGCAGAAAAACAGCATGTTAAGTGTTAAAGACACAGTACAGTACCACCCAGGGGGGCGGTCCCCCCGGGTACATCCCCTCTCCCTGCATCATGCAGCTCAGTTCGTAAAAAAGCAGTACAAACATAAAAAAAGGAGGGGTGGGTGCTGTGTCCGTCCATGAACTCAGAGAAATGGATTTTACGGTGAGTACAAAAATCCTATTTTCTCTTCCGTTCATGGACGGAAACAGCAGCATCTTGACATATGGGACGTCCCCAAGCAGTGTCAAAAAAACAACGAGGGGTGGGAAAACAGCATCAAACAAACTTCACCCCAAACAAACCAGAGCTCCTCAATGGAGGAGTTGCAACCTTAAACAGCCGCCTGTAAAACCTTGCGGCCGAAGGAAGCATCCGAAGATTCACTCACATCAACCTTGTAAAATTGAGGAAATGTGAACGGACGACCAGGTCGCCGCCTTACACACCTGTGAGACAGACGCTTGATGTCGGAAAGCCCAAGAGGCACCTATTGCCCTGGTCGAATGCGCCGTAACCGGGAAGGGAGGCGCCCGCCCTTTTAGGGCATAGGCCTGGATCACGATCTGTCTGATCCACCTAGAGATGGCGGCAGACGAGACCGCCAGACCCTTCTTAGGACCAACCACCGAAACAAACAGTGAATCCGACCTCCGGAACGGAGCAGTAGCAGACAGGTACACCCTCAGAGCTCGGACAACGTCCAAGGAATGCAACGCATCCTCTTTGGGATGCGACGGATGAGGACACAAAGACGGAAGTACAATGTCCTCATTGAGGAGAAAAGCCGAAACGACCTTAAGAAGAAATTAAGGCTGCGGACGCAGCACCACCTTATCCTTGTGAAAGATCAAATCAGGAGCCTTGCAAGAAAAGGCCGCCAGTTCAGAAACCCGTCTTACTGACGTAATAGCCACCAAAAAGGCCACTTTCTGGGAGAGAGTCAGTAAGGGAATCTCCCTAATGTTCTCAAACGGCGGTCGTACTGAGAGGACCAGATTCAAGTCCCACGGAGGCAGTGGAGGACGTACCGGAGGGGCCACATGTCCAACCCCCGGCACAAAAACGTACTCACCGGAGAGTGAGCCGCCAAGGGCAGTTGAAAGAGGACAGCCAAGGCTGAAATCTGCCCCTTAATTGTACTAAAAGGCAAGTTTCTGGTCCACCCCACGCTGTAGAAACAGCAGGACCCTGGAAACCGCATATGCACGCGGATGCCACTTCATCTCTTCACACATAGAGATGCAAGCCTTCCACGTACGATGGTAAATCCTCCAAGAGGATGACTTCCGTGCCCTCAGTATGGTAGAGATCACCGAATCCGACAGGCCTTGGTCCCTTAGAACCTGGCTTTCAATAGCCATGCCGTTAAAGCCAGCGACTGTAAAGCGGGATGAAGTATGGGACCTTGCGAGAGAAGGTCCTTTCGCCAAGGAACATGTGCTACCAGACGCACTAGGTCGGCGTACCAGGGGCGCCGAGGCCAATCTGGAGCAATCAGGATTGTTAGAATCCCTTCGGCCTCCACTCTGCAAAGCAGATATGGAAGAAGCTTTAGATGAGGGAAGGCGTAAAGTAGCCGAAACTGACCCCACAGTGCCACCATTGCGTCTGACGTGTCCGTCCATGAGTCTTTTGACCTGGCCACGAACCTCAATACTTTCCGATTGAGTCGCGACGCCAGGAGATCCACGTCTGGTGTGCCTCATTTCAGACACAGGAGCTGAAACACCTCCAGGTGTAGAGACCATTCTTCTTGGTCCAGCGCCTGGCGACTTAGATAGTCCGCTTGCCAGTGTTATACGCCCGCAACGTACACTGCCGATAGAGCCGGCACGCTCCGTTCTGCCCACCTCAGGATGTGAGCGACCTCCGCTGCCGCGCTTCTTGTTCCTCCTTGATGGTGAACATACGCCACCATCGTGGCGTTGTCCGACTGGATCCTGACCGGACGCCCTTGTAACCTCCGAGACCACTCGGAGAGGCACAGCCTGTTCACCCGAAGTTCCAGGACACTGATCGGCAGGCGGGATTCTTCCTGGGTCCAGCGACCCTGGGCCAACTGAAGGCCCCAGACTCCCCCCCCCCCATCCGGTAAGGCTGACATCTGTCGTGATCACCGTCCAGTGAAAGGAAAGGAACGACTTCCCGGACCGAAGGGTCTGGGAAATCAGCCACCACACCAGGGAGGTCCTGACCAGGTGACTCAGCTGGATTTGACAATCCAGGGACGATGGGCATTTGTCCCAACGTGACAGAATTTCCCTCTGCAAAACTCAAGTGTGGAAAATAGCATATGGTACCGCCTCGAAGGAGGCTACCATGAGACCCAGGACTCACATGCAAAAGCAGATGGACGACCTTTCTTGGGAAGTAAACTGCTGCACCGCAGTGTCTGCAGCTTCTCCACAGGGAGGAAGACTCTCGCCTCTGAGGAGTCCAGGACCAACCCCAGGTATTCTAGGCATTGGGACAGCACCAAACACCGACTTCTGAATGTTCAGCACCCAGCCAAATTCTCGGAGGGTCAAACAGGTTATAGACATATTCTCCTCTAATTTTAAGCTTGAAGAGGCTCTCAGAAGAAGATCGTCCAGGTAGCCCACAATAGCGATTCCACGCTGTCTCAGCAAGGCCAGAATCGGGGCGAGCACTTTGGTGAACACCCTCGGCGCCGATGCCAGACCAAAGGGGAGAGCCACAAAGTTGATAGTGGTCTTCCCCAACTGCCAAGCGCAGAAATCTCTGATGCCTGGAGCATATGGGGACATGCAAGTATGCGTCCTTGATGTCCAAGGACGCCAGAAAAGTCCCCCGGATGGAGAGCAGCAACAACAGAGCGCACTGATTCCATCCTGAACCTTTGCACTTTCACAAAGCAATTGAGGGCACTGAGATCCAGGATTGGATGGACCCCGTCCTTCTTAGGGACTACAAACAGATTTGAGTAAAACCCCTGAAACCGTTCCTGCAATGGTACAGGTACGATCACCCCACACACCAGCAGATCCTGAACTGCCCCAAACAGGGCCTTCCCAACCACTCGGAGGAAAAAAATCTGTTCGGTGGGCAAGAGAGAAACTCTATCTAGTACCCTGGGGAAACTACTTTGCAAACCTACCGGTCGGAGAGTAGAGACGTCCACCGAGCCGCGAATTCGCGAAGACGGCCCCCCCCCTCGAGCATCGGGCGAGGGTAGACCTTCATGCGGACGCAAATTTATCCGCAGGTTTGTTGGGCTTACGAAATCAGGGATGCTATTGTCCTTCGGAGGCACCTTAACGGCCTGGGAGTGTTTACCTGCAGCAACGGGCGGACGAAAAAAACGCTTGTGAGCGGTGAAGGAGGGCCCCTGCCTACGGCATGGCTCCTTATTGGATTGCGGGAGCAGAGTGGTCTTACCTCCCGTGGCATCTTTGATAATGTCATCCAGAGAGGCTCCGAAAAGCCTTTTACCTTTAAAAGGTAAAGCCACCAGGGCCTTCTTAGAAGATTGGTCCGCGGGCCAACAATTTAGAGGCGGCGCAACACCACTGCAAAGACCAAGGCTCTGGAGAGCAAGGGAATCGTATCCAAGGCTGACTTTGCAGACAAATTTAAGGCCCTGTACCAACTGGTCGGCCAGTTCCACCCATGCCGGGGAAACGTGATGTTCTTTCAACCCTTGGTGCAACAATTTTTCCCATTCCGAGACACTAGGGCCACGACAGGACGCACTGCTGACCCCACCACTGTGAACAGGGAGCGAGCTATGGCCTCAGCCCTCCTGTCTGCGGGGTCCTTGAAGGCAGGGGCCCCTACCACCGGATAAATTTTTCAGGAAATTCTCCTCAAAAGGGGTAACGGGCCGCTAAACATTTTGGGGCTGAAAAGACCCTTTGCGGCCGATCCCATTCCTTGTATAAGAGCTTATCCAGGTAAGGTACACAAGGAAACACCTTAGCAGTGCGGGTCGGCGTACAGAATCCAAAAGGGACCGACATCTGTCGTCTCCGCCGTATCCTCCATATGTAGAGTATCCCGCACAGCGGTGAGAAGTGCTCCTACAATCGCCCTATAATGCGCTGACCCTGACCCAGAGTCATCCTCACTGTCCGAACGGTCGAGGTCCGCACCCTCAGACACATCAGAACCAGGGTCGGGAGCAGTAGCTGGGCCCGGTTCTGTGTCAGAGTTGTCCCCGGAAGCTGGCGGTGGGAGGGGGCGTTTTTTTACCCTCCTTCTTTCCACATGCCGCTTCCGCCCTGGCTACAAAAGTCTCCAGGACCGCCGACACAGCGTCCACAGATATAGCAGCAATTGCCAACTCGGATGTATGTATGTCTGGGGAAGAGGTGTCCGCTTCCGAAGCCATGCTGACCCACTCGCCTGACACCCCTGGGGATGTAAGAAAGTACAGGGACCACCCTCCTAGCTGCCGCAGAGAGAAAACGAGGGCCCCCCCCCAGAGGACTCACCACCCGGACCAGGTACCGCACAGCTGCCGTCCGCGCTATCCCTCCTAAGGCGCTCTCCCTGTGTCACTGTCTGTGAGAAGTGGGCTGGAGCTGTTCGCGCCATTAGAATGACCACTAGAGATAAAAACCTCTTCAAAAATGGCCGCCGACCCGCCGCCCTGTAAACAGAGTGCGCGGACTACAAGAAAATGGCCGCCGAGCGCAGATATAAACAACAGCGCCGGACAGCGCCAAAATGGCGCCGGCCGCATGTAGTGTACAAAACACACACAGTAGGCAGTGAACACCCGGGGCCCCCTAAAGAAGGCCCTCCCCCCACACATAACAAGTGAACAGCACCCCCAGGAAAGCGGACCCACTGTGCAGCCCCCAGCCATAGGATGGAGCCCCCCCAGGTGGACCCCCGTTAAGCAGCCATCCTAGCCACCAGAGCCTAGGGAGGAGGGGAGGAAGGGAGAGAGGAAAGGAAGGTTGGGACCCTCTATTGACCTCCCCGGGAATGCCCAGCCGTACCACCCTGCCAGAGCAGAGGGACTGCTACGTACCCATCCTGTAGCTGAAGGCATTCCTGACAGACCCAATGTCCGTGCGGTTACAGCATGGCTGTCGGCCCGGCACACTGTGACATGGACATATAGCCCGGTCATATGTGTGCCCCAGAGCATATAGCTCACCGGCCAGCCCTGGAGCAACGGGGCATGTCGTGGACGGCCCAGCACGTAGCTAAAAGGCCGGCACACGCTCGATGGCTGAACTGGGGAGACTACAAGGATCGAGGATCCAGCCTGTCACCCAGTTGGCAGTTGATAGTAGATCTCAGGATCAAAAAGAAAAAATTGAAAAAAAAATTTGAAAAAAAATCCCCAGGCCACATGGGCCCACAGGGAGCCATGTCCTTCTCCTATGCTAGGCAGAAAAAAAAACTGAGCTGCATGATGCAGGGAGAGGGGATGTACCCAGGGAGAGGGGATGTACCCAGGGGGACCGCCCCCTGGGCGGTACTGTGTGATGTGTTTTAACACTTAACATGCTGTTTTTCTGCCTTGTCAATCTCCTAACAGGAGGATAATACCCATATGTCAAGATGCTGCTGTGTCCGTCCATGAACGGAAGAGAAAAGTTAGCAAGTGTCAGTGTGTGATTTTGTTACCGTTTGCAAAAAAAAAAAAAGTCAGTGGAACTCCGCTTTAATATAAGAATATAAGGGGGTGGGAGTAGATTAACCATGTTTATCATTATCATTGAAAATGAAAGCAAGAGAAATCACCCAAATTTTTGGTTGTCCCCAGAAAAGTAATAGAGGGGAAATCTTCCAATGGGGACACTAGTTCTGATTATCTGGGGGTCCCCAAGGGATTCTCTTGATTTACAGGGATTTCCTCTCACTTCCGATTTGGCTATGGGACAGGAAGTGAAGGGAAATGTCCACCACGATACACAGATGGCGGAAAAAAACCCTCCCTTGCTCTATCCAAAATAAAAAATAAATAAAAAAGGTTTTGCCTATAGACCTACTTTAAGCTTAGTTAAAATTTGACTGGATTTGACTGGAATTCCACATTAAACATTCATTCAGAATGCATTCACACTTTAGTGTTTTATGAACACGCATAAAATCACAGAATTTTGTGTACGTTTACAAAAAAAAAAAAAAAAAGAAAAAGCCTGTCTCAGAAGCGTCACCATTTATTGTTAATGCCACCCCAAACGTGGCAAAAAAGATGTGCGTTAGGCACGAGCCGTCCCATTGAAATCAATGTATCCTGTTTTAGCAAGATATTCAGTACAGTATGTCAGTTTTTTAAAATTATGATTCTAAATATCTTTTTCCACAGCTCCTCTGTGCGATCACATGACCTACCTCTGCTGGCTGCCTGACATCATTGGAGAATCTCAGCCCCTCTCCCCGTTGTTCTTAGATCGAGGAAGATCACGTGACTGCACTGAGGAGCTGTGCAAAAGGTATTTAGGATTTTAATTTAAAAGAAACACACACTGCACTTTGCATCTTGCTAAAACAGAGAGAACCTCTTTAACCACTTAAGCCCCGGACCATTTTGTAGCTAAAGGACCAGAGGTGTTTTCAGAATTTTGCACTGCGCTGCTTTAACTGCAAATTGTGCGGACATGCAATGTTGTACCCAAACGAAATTTGCGTCCTTTTCTTCCCACAAATAGAGCTTTCTTTTAATGGTATTTGATTGCCTCTGCGATTTTTATTTTTTGCAATATAAACGGAAAAAGACTGAATTTTTTTTTTTATTATATTTTCTACTTTTTGTTATAAGAAAAATCGAATAAACTCAATTTTAGTCAT
This sequence comes from Rana muscosa, assembly GCA_029206835.1. NCBI lineage: Eukaryota > Metazoa > Chordata > Amphibia > Anura > Ranidae > Rana > Rana muscosa. The sequence goes on from CM055116.1 coordinate 441,530,007, forward strand.
ACATTTAGGCCAAAATGTATTCAGCCACATGTCTTTAGTAAAAAAAATGTCAATAAGCGTATATTTGTTGGTTTGCGCAAAAGTTATAGCGTCTACAAACTAGGGTACATTTTCTGGAATTTACACAGTTTTTAATTTATGACTGCCTATCTCATTTCTTGAGGTGCTAAAATGGCAGGGCAGTACAAAACCCCCCCAAATGACCCCATTTTGGAAAGTAGACACCCCAAGGAAATTGCTGAGAGGCATGTTGAGACCATTGAATATTTTTTTTTTCTCTCAAGTGATTGAATGATGACAAAAAAAAAAAAAATTACAAAAAGTTGTCACTAAATGATATATTGCTCACACATGCCATGGTTATATGTGGAATTGCACCCCAAAATAAATTTTGCTGCTTCTCCTGAGTACGGGCATACCACATGTGTGGGACTTTTGAAGAGCCTAGCCGTGTACGGGCCCCCGAAAACCAAGCACCGCCTTCAGGATTTCTAAGGGCACAAATTTTTGATTTCACTCCTCACTACCTATCACAGTTTCGAAGGCCATAAAATGCCAAAATAGCACAAAACCCCCCAAATGACCCCATTTTGGAAAGTAGACACCCCAAGATATTTGCTGAGAGGCATGTTGCGTATTTTACAGCTCTCATTTGTTTTTGAAAATGAAGAAAGAAAATAATTTTCTTTTTCTTTTTTTTTTTTTCAATTTTCAAAACTTTGTGACAAAAAGCGAGATCTGCAACATACTCACCATACCTCTCAGCAAATAGCTTGGGGTGTCTACTTTCCAAAATGGGGTCATTCGGGGGGGTTTTGTGCCATCTGGACATTCCATGGCCTCCGAAACTGTGATAGGCAGTGAGAAGTGAAATCAAAAATTTACACCCTTAGAAAGCCTAAAGGCGGTGCTTGGTTTTTGGGGTCCCGTACGTGGCTAGGTTCCCAAAAAGTCTCACACATGTGGTATCCCCGTACTCAGGAGAAGCAACAGAATGTATTTTGGGGTGTAATTCCACATATGCCCATGGCATGTTTGAGCAATATATCATTTAGTAACAACTTTGTGCAAAAAAAAAATAATTTTTTTTATTTTTTCCGCAACTTGTGTCAACATATAAAATATTCCATGGACTCGACATGCCTCTCAGTATATAGCTTGGGGTGTCTACTTTCCAAAATGGGGTCATTTGGGGGGGGTTTTGAACTATTCTGGCATTTTATACACAACATTAGGAAGCTTACATCAACATTTTTTTTTTTTGTAAGAAAATTATGTTGAACCCCCAAACATTATATATTTTTTTAAAGCAAAGGGCCTACAGATTAAATTGGTGGGTGTTGCATTTTTTTTTTCCACACAGTATTTGTGCAACGATTTTTCAAACGCATTTTTGGGGGGAAAAATACACTTTTTAATTTTAATGCACTAAAACACACTATATTGCCCAAATGTTTGATGAAATAAAAAAGATGATCTTAGGCCGAGTACATAGATACCAAACACGACATGCTTTAAAATTTCGCACAAACGCGCATTGACGACAAACTACATACATTTTTAAAAGCCTTTAAAAACCTTTACAGGTTACCACGTTAGATTTACAGAGGAGGTCTACTGCTAAAATGACTGCCCTCGATCTGACCTTCACGGTGATACCTCACATGCATGGTGCAATTGCTGTTTACATATGACGCCAGACCGACGCTTGCGTTCGCCATTGCGCAAGAGCAGGGCAGGACAGGGGTGCTTTTTTTTATTATTATTATTAATTTTGCTTTTTTTATTTTATTTTTAAACTGTTCCTTCCATATTTTTTTTTTTTTATCATTTTTATTGTTATCTCAGGGAATGTAAATATCCCCTATGATAGCAATAGGTAGTGACAGGTACTCTTTTTTTGAAAAAACTGGGGTCTATTAGACCCTAGATCTTTCCTCTGCCCTCAAAGCATCTGACCACACCAAGATCGGTGTGATAAAATGCTTTCCCAATGGCGCTTTTTATATCCGGGGGGGGGCATTCCCTCTCACTGCTTGTAAAAGCAGTCCAGAGGCTAATTAGCCACTAGGATTGCTTTTACATGAAAGCCGGCTGCTGGCTGAAAAGAATGATACCAAGATGATACCTAAACCCGCAGGCATCAATCTGGTATAACCATTCAAAGTCCAGCAACATACCAGTACGTTGCTGGTCCTTGTTGGACATGTATTGTAATCTTTTTTTTCATGCAGCCTGTTGGCTGAACAAAAAAAAAAAAAAAGAGATTGATCGGTGGGTATGCCCACCATTAGAATACCGCCCTTCATCCACCCACTTCTAATAATGGGCATACATGCACCATTTATATATGCCGAAGCATTGGGGCATTCTCCCGCAAAAATTATGCTGCACACACATGGTCGGACTTTTCCACAGGCAAGCCTCCGTCGGAATTTCGACCGTATGTATGCGGCATTAGGAGCAAAATCGCTCCTCCACTCCTCCGCCCCTGCTGCCCCAATGCTTCGGCATATATGCTTTTTTTTTTTTAACTGTGGTGGTGAAATCACCTCCTACAGCACTGGAGTCGCAGGGATCAGGCCTGTCTCTGCGAACGCTGCAGTTATGTGTGTTGTGTTTTGCAAGTGACAGTGATCGATCGATACTGCACTTGGGTGGCCTGGGCTGGACGGAGGGGCAAAACGCAGGTGCCAGCAGGTATCTGGGCTGATCCCGCTAACACTGCGTTTTTGGGAACCCTAAACTGCTGGGGACGCTAGTATAGATCTGATCAGATCAGATATTGATCTGTTCAGATACTATACCACTAAGGGGGGTGTATGCTTCACGCGTGGGTGTTAGCGTTACTGGCACTAACCTGACGCTGCCTGGGGTGTGACGCAGACCCTCTCTGACGCTAAAACCTAATTGATATCACCCGCCGGGCGATCAGGGGGTTAAACCTTTATTGGGTTATATACGGCGGGTGCCCTGACACTATAAAAAGCAAACTAACTAACCAGCGTCACCCGTAACACTTATATGGTGATTACTGGTGAAAGGGTTAACTAGGGGCAATTAGGGGGTTAAAACCTTTATTAGGTAATATATGGGGGTACCTGACGCTATATAAAAACCTGACGGCGAACCTAAAAAAAAATTACTGGCTACCGATCTGCATCGCCGACACTAAGACAACGATCATAAAAACGATCGCTTAGCGACAGTGGTGATAGGGGGTGAAAGGGTTACCTGGGGGGCGATCAGGGGGTTAAACCTTTATTAGATAATATATGGGGGTACCTGACGCTATAAAAACCTGCGGCGAACCTAAAAAAAATAACTGGCTACCGATCGGCATCACCGACACTAAAACAGCGATCAGAAAAACGATCGCTTAGTGACGGCGGTGCTAGGGGGTTAAAGGGTTATCTGGGGGGTGATCAGGGGGTTAAACCTTTATTAGGGGGCTACACTGGACCTAAACTAACTGTAGTGACACTTTTACAGTCACAAATGTCACTGATTGCAGTGATCAGTAAATAAATGGTCACTGCAATCAGTGACACTGTGACTGGGGGCTGGGGGGTGATCTGGGAGGGCGATTTATGTTCCTATGTGTCCTGGTGTCAGTGTACTGTTTGTGCACTAACCTGTGTGTCTTCTCTTGTACAGCGCTCGGTATATGTGAGCGCCGCATGAGAGATGACATCACTTCCTCTGCCTGTGTAAACACTACACAGCAGAGGAAGCTTTCTCATTCGCCGGGAGCGATCGCGGGGGGGTGGCCGGAATCGAACGGCCGTCCCCTCATCCCGGATCGCTCCCCAATGGATAACGACAGCTCACTGTATAGAAGGGGGGTCCGATGGGACCCCCCCAACTATACAAAGGCAATCACGTACACTGTACGTGATTGTGCCTGTCGGTGCCATTCTGCCGACGTATATATACAGTGAGCGGTCGTTAAGTGGTTAAGGGGACATAGCACCTATACTGTACATGCCAAAACGCTTAACCACTTGCCGACCACCTCCTGTAGCTTTACTGCTACAGGGCAGCTCGGCTGTGCAGGATCATGTAAGTATATGTGATTTGCATGCCGAGAAGAGGGCGCTTGCATGCCTGTCTCAGCTGTGCTGTCATTTGCTACAGCACAAGCTGATCACCAAGTCCCAATCAATGATTTATGGCTGGAACCCACTGATCGAATGACAGAAGAGAGCCCTGTGTTGGTAAACACAGAGGTCTCTTCAGACAGCAGTGATGTGCTGTTTTTTTTTCCGGCACATTGCTTAGTAAAACATCACACAGTACACACACTAAACATTTCTAGGCACACAGTTAACCCCTTGATTGCCCCTAAATGTTAACTACTTCCCAGACAGTGTCATTAGTACTGTGACAGTATATATAGTATTATCACTGAATTAGTGTCACTGATGAGGTCAGTGTCAGTTAGCATCAAATTGCTCGCCGCACATCACAGTCCCATTATAAGTCGCTGATCCCCACCATTACTAATAGTAAAAAAAAAAAAAAAAAAATTTACAAATTCCAGTGTGTGTGTGTGTGTGTATATATATTGTGAGGGGGTTAACTCAGCAGCGGGTGTGTGTGACCCCCTGGTTGGGTTCACCACACAAAAACAGGCACAGCAGACAGTGGTAAGAGAAAACAAAAGGGTGTGGTTTTATTTGAACTATATACAGACAAAAAAATACAGCAAAAACAAAAGAAACAGGAAAAGAAATCCTGGTCAACTTGACCGCTCACTACACACGTTGGTGTCCCTAACTAACAACTGGGTACAGTTCTTAGCAATAACCACACAGGCTTTGGCTCACCGCACAGAGATCACACTCCCCAGACTATCCACACAGATCTGGCTCCAGGTTGGAGCATCTCCCTTAGCATGCTGGGAGTTCTTGTAGAGGCCCTAATGAGCCCACTTACTTCAGCTGGGCTCATTAACTCTTCCCCTGCAAGACTCCAAGCACTCCCCCTAGTGGTATAAATCGGCATAAAGCCTGAATCTAGGACATATATACCTTCCATCCTGGATGCAACCTGGTGATTTTACCTGCCTGCTGTCACAATAAATATATATAATATATATATATATATATATAAAATGTATCAAAAAATTAAGAACAGAGTCTATTTGATAAAACAGCGCTTAGTATTGGATAATGTCCAACTTCAAAAAATATGCGGTATGGTGGAAAAGAAATAAAATCACAAAGGATGCAGTAAAGTCACAGTTCTTAGTGTGGTAGGTGTTTCTAAAAGATGGATGAATCGTGCACCCTACACCAGCTCCCAATCTTCACCACAGATGTGATATAAGGTCCCCCGCTGGGGTTCAAACTCACCAGAACAGTAAATCAAATGAGCCTTGCAAGATAAATTCCTCCTAATTCAAACTTCCATCACCACCTCAGGAATCGGTATGGGTTAAAACTCCATTCGAGGTACATATAAAACACAAATTCACTGACATAGTGTAATCCTGCTTTATTTTAAATTAACCCATATAAAACATATCCCCGCTTCCAATACACGTACAATAGTTCAACTTGTAAATGACATATAGGAATGAAACATAATCACCGCTCTCCTCCGAACACAGGGGCCGCACTCGTGCTGCAAGCGCAAAACTACAGACACTTCCTGGTTACGTTCTGGTTAGCGGTGGAACGCACACTCCTCACTTCCTGGATACGCCATTGTAGCCACGCCCTGACGCGTTTCGTCACTTCCGACTTCAACAGAGGGCGTGGCTACACATATACCTACACACACACACATACCGGTATATATATATATATATATATATATATATATATATATATATATATATATATATATATATTGTGACAGCAGGAAGGTAAAGTCACCTGGTTGCATCCAGGGGGGTAGATATATTTCGCCCAGATTCAGGCTTTACGCCGACTTATACAACTAGGTGGAGAGTTGTATAAGGCTAGTGGGCTCATGGATGACTCATACCTCTAGGGAGAGTGTGGGGCGTCGTGCAGACAGAGATGAGGAGACCAGCTGAACCTTGTCAGCTCGTTTAGGCCTCTATAAGAACTCCCAGCTTCATTAGATGTTAGCTCATGCCTGGACCCAGACCTGTGTGGACTGTCTAGGGAGAGTGAACCCCTGTGCGGTGAGACAAGCCTGTGTGGCTATTTGCTTGGACATTTAAAACCAGGGACTTAGGGACTAGGACAGCACTAGGCTGATCCCAGTTGTTAGTTAGGAAACCTGTATGTTTAGTCAGAGGTCAAGTTGACCAGGATTTATTTTGTTTATGTTTCTTTTGCTTTGCTGTGTTTTGTCACTGTAAATAGAAAATAAACCGCACCTTTTTGATTTTGAAACCCACAACCTCCGTTTGCTGGGCCTGTTTTTGTGTGGGGAGCCCATCTCGGGGGTCACACACACCCGCTGCCGAGCTAACCCCCTCACAGTTGGTGGAGAATGCGGGCAGTTTTTTTTTTTAAGCCAGCATGGAGGAGATACTGAAGCAGCTGGCTCTAGCAAATGCCAATCAACAGCAGACAAATGCAGGTTTGCAAAAGAACTTCGCAGCCCAGCAGCAAGCTCATCAACAGAGCCTTGCAGCCCAGCAGCAGACAAACGCAACTTTGCAACAGAGTCTGGAGGCTCAGCAACAAGCCCAGCAGCAATCTGAGGCCCGCTTCATAGACCTGTTGCAGAAGCAAGAGCAGAGACTACAACAACAGATGGAAGCAGTAATGCAGCAACGTCCGCAGACCAGTGAGGAAAGCCGTCCCACTAATACCGCGTCCTTTGGGGTGAGTCGTTTATTGACAAAAATGACTGGAGAGGATGATCCAGAGGTATTTTTGACCACATTTGAAAGGACCGCTGAAAGAGAAAAGTGGCCTGAGGAGCAGTGGGCTGGACTGGTGGCTCCTCTGTTAACTGGTGAATCGCAGAAAGCTTACTATGACCTAGAGCCTAACCAAGCAAAAGACTATGTGATGCTAAAAGCTGAAATATTGGCAAGGCTGGGTGTCACCCAGGCTGTCCGGGCTCAGCGTGTGCATAACTGGACTTTCCAGCTTGGAAAACCCCCCAGGTCTCAAATGTATGATCTCATTCACCTGAGCAGAAAGTGGCTACAGCCAGAGACTTTGTCCGCACCAAAGATTGTGGAACGTGTTGTAATGGATCGGTTTTTGAGAGCTCTTCCTACTGCCATCCAAAAGTGGGTAAGCCATGGAGACCCAGAGACGGCCGATGGTCTTGTGGATCGTGTGGAGAAATACTTGGCTACAGAGAACCTGACGGCCTCTTCCAGAGACACTCGGACTTTCCACCCTAAGACCAGACCATCCCCAGGGGCGGATAAGAGGATTCCAAGGGGTGAGGGTGGAGAGAGTGAGAGGGTGGGAGCTCTACCCCAAGTTTGGCGAGAACAGCCTGGGAAATCAGCGGCTCAAGAAGGATCGTTTGCTACCGCTGCCGGCAAGCGGGACATATTGCAGCCAATTGCCCGGTTGTGGAGGAACCCATGCAGTGTGACTTTCTGACGGGCAGACGTCAGTCGCTGTGTGCGACAGTCGCATGCACTGCCATTCGAGGAACTGAGAAACATTTATGCAAAATGTGTGTTAATGGTAGAAATGTTGTGGTATTGTTGGATTCAGGTAGCCTTGTGACCCTGATAAAGGCTGAGTTAGTTAAAACAGAGGTCTCTGGGAATAGCAAGGTAGCTGTTATTTGTGTGCATGGGGACACCTGAGAGTATCCAGTGACTACAGTGTGTTTCGAGACCCCCAAAGGTACCCTCTCTCATCCAGTGGGCTTAGTATCTCAGTTACCGCATGACGCCATTGTGGGAAGGGATTTTCCGAAGTTCTGGGAACTGTGGGATGATCCTGAGCCCCCCACTGGTGCCCCTATGTACCAGGAATGTGATAGCCAGAACTCCCCTGAGAGTGGTGAGGACTCTCCGGAATTTCCCTTATCAGTATTGGCAGGGGAGACTCAAGAAACTGGAGAGGAGCCCACCTCCTCAGACGAAAACCTACCGTCTGTGGAGTTTTCTGATCTTGAGGTTCACAGGGAAAACTTTGCCACAGAACAGTTGAAAGACCCCGCCCTAATAAAGGCACGGGAAAACGTAGTGAAAATAGATGGCGAGTTAGTGAACCCAGATAATACCTGCACTTACCCATACTTCAGCGTAGAGAAGGACCTACTGTATCGGGTGGCAAAAAGGGCAGAAGAAACCGTTGAGCAGCTTGTGGTGCCCAAACCTTACAGGAAGTTGGTGTTGGAGTTGGCCCATGGGCACATTCTTGGAGGTCATCTGGGGACAGAGAAAACCCGAGAGAGGGTATTACAGAGATTCTATTGGCCGGGGGTGATGAAGGACATAGAAAATTATTGTTCCTCCTGCCCTGTGTGTCAGAGGTCGGCCCCGATGCCACATTTCCGTAGCCCGCTGGTCCCTCTACCCATCATTGAGGTCCCGTTTGAGAGGATCGCCATGGATTTGGTAGGTCCTATAATCAAGTCCGCTAGGGGGCACCAGTACATATTAGTTATAATGGACTATGCCACCCGTTATCCAGAAGCGATCCCTCTCCGAAATACCTCGGCCAAAACCATAGCCAAAGAGCTATCTCTTGTGTTTAGCCGGGTGGGTATTTGTAAAGAACTGCTTACGGACCAAGGTACACCCTTTATGTCCCGGGTTATGAAGGAGCTGTGTAAATTGTTCAAAGTGACGCAATTACGTACATCTGTGTATCACCCCCAAACCGATGGGCTGGTTGAAAGGTTCAACAAAACCCTAAAACAAATGTTGAAGAAAGTGGTGGATAGAGATGGAAAGGATTGGGACTGTCTACTTCCTTATCTGATGTTTGCTATTAGGGAGGTGCCCCAATCCTCTACGGGATTCTCCCCCTTTGAGTTACTGTATGGGAGACACCCAAGAGGGCTGTTGGATATTGCCAAGGAAACTTGGGAAAGTGAGAGTTCTCCCCACAGGAGTGTGATTGAGCATGTCGCCCTGATGCAAGACCGAATTGCACAGGTAATGCCCATCGTGAAGGAACATTTGGCCCAAGCGCAGTTAGCACAGCAGAGAGTGTACAACCGTGGAGCCAAGACCCGTACCTTTTCCCCGGGGGATAGGATACTGGTACTTGTCCCTACGGTTGAAAGTAAATTCCTTGCCAAATGGCAAGGCCCCTACGAGATAATGGAAAAAGTGAGCGAAGTGAATTACAAGGTCAGACAACCAGGAAGGCGAAAGCCCGAACAGATCTATCACGTTAATCTGTTGAAAGCCTGGAGGGATAGAGAGTCCCTAGTCGCAGACACTTGGTCACCAGCTCAAACTGGTTGCGTGATTCCTGAGGTTGGAATAGCAGCCACCTTGTCACAACCCCAACAACAGGAGGTTAAGGAGTTTGTGCTTCGCAACAAGGAGGTATTCTCTGAGCTGCCGGGACAAACATCTGGGGTAGAGCATGACATCATTACCCCGCCCGGTGAAAGGGTGAAGTTAAAACCCTATCGGATCCCAGAGGCCCGACGGGAGGCAATACGGGAGGAAGTACAGAAAATGCTGAACTTAGGGGTGATAGAGGAGTCCCAAAGTGATTGGTCTAGTCCCATTGTGTTGGTGCCTAAACCGGATGGGAGCTGGCGATTTTGTAACGATTTTCGTCAGTTGAACAAAGTTACAAAATTTGACACCTACCCCATGCCACGTATAGATGAGTTGATCGACCGGCTGGGAACAGCCCGATACATGACGACTCTTGACCTCACAAAAGGGTATTGGCAAATCCCCCTGGCCAAGTCGGCCAAAGAGAAAACCGCATTTGTAACCCCAGACGGGGCGTTCCAATATAAAAGAATGCCGTTCGGGTTACAGAATGCGCCGGCCACATTCCAGCGGAAAATGGACCAGATGCTGAGGCCCCATCGGAAGTATGCTGCGGCTTACCTGGATGACATAATTGTCCATAGCACAGATTGGGCCTCACATCTGCCAAAAGTGCAAGCAGTCCTGGACTCTGTTCGGGAAGCGGGGTTTACGGCTAACCCCAAGAAGTGTACCATTGGGCAGGAGGAGGCCAAATATCTTGGGTACACCATTGGGAGGGGAGTAATAAAACCCCAACTCAACAAAGTCGAGGCCATCCAGAGTTGGCCACGTCCCAACAGCAAGAAGCAGGTACGAGCCTTTCTGGGAATCGCTGGGTATTATCGGCGATTCATTCCCCACTTTGCTTCTAAGGCTGTGCCCCTAACCAACCTGACGAAGGGGAAAGGGTCGGTCATGATTAAATGGACCCCCGAGGCTGAGGCAGCATTCCAATTCTTGAAACAAGCCTTATGTAGCCAGCCAGTGTTGTACTCACCCGACTTCTCTAAAGACTTTGTCGTACAAAGTGATGCGTCAGATGTGGGGTTAGGAGCAGTATTGTCCCAGGTCTGGAACGGGGAAGAGCACCCAGTCATTTACCTCAGCAGGAAGTTGAAGTCCCATGAGGTAAATTACGCCACCGTTGAAAAGGAGTGTTTAGCGGTGAAGTGGGCTCTAGATTCCCTTTGGTACTACCTGCTAGGTAGGCACTTTGACATGGTTACGGATCACGCTCCGTTAAAGTGGATGGCTCAAAACAAGGAAACAAATAGAAGAGTGAATAGGTGGTTCCTGGCCCTCCAGGAATTCAACTTCACAGTAAAGCATCGCCCTGGCGTTCAAATGGGGAATGTGGATGCTTTGTCTCGAGTACATGAATGCCTGATTGCTGGTGTTCCAACCCCGAGGTTAAAACAAGAGGGGGGGGGTATGTGACAGCAGGAAGGTAAAGTCACCTGGTTGCATCCAGGGGGGTAGATATATTTCGCCCAGATTCAGGCTTTACGCCGACTTATACAACTAGGTGGAGAGTTGTATAAGGCTAGTGGGCTCATGGATGACTCATACCTCTAGGGAGAGTGTGGGGCGTCGTGCAGACAGAGATGAGGAGACCAGCTGAACCTTGTCAGCTCGTTTAGGCCTCTATAAGAACTCCCAGCTTCATTAGATGTTAGCTCATGCCTGGACCCAGACCTGTGTGGACTGTCTAGGGAGAGTGAACCCCTGTGCGGTGAGACAAGCCTGTGTGGCTATTTGCTTGGACATTTAAAACCAGGGACTTAGGGACTAGGACAGCACTAGGCTGATCCCAGTTGTTAGTTAGGAAACCTGTATGTTTAGTCAGAGGTCAAGTTGACCAGGATTTATTTTGTTTATGTTTCTTTTGCTTTGCTGTGTTTTGTCACTGTGAATAGAAAATAAACCGCACCTTTTTGATTTTGAAACCCACAACCTCCGTTTGCTGGGCCTGTTTTTGTGTGGGGAGCCCATCTCGGGGGTCACACACACCCGCTGCCGAGCTAACCCCCTCACAATATATATATATATATATTGTGACAGCAGGAAGGTAAAGTCACCTGGTTGCATCCAGGGGGGTAGATATATTTCGCCCAGATTCAGGCTTTACGCCGACTTATACAACTAGGTGGAGAGTTGTATAAGGCTAGTGGGCTCATGGATGACTCATACCTCTAGGGAGAGTGTGGGGCGTCGTGCAGACAGAGATGAGGAGACCAGCTGAACCTTGTCAGCTCATTTAGGCCTCTATAAGAACTCCCAGCTTCATTAGATGTTAGCTCATGCCTGGAACCAGACCTGTGTGGACTGTCTAGGGAGAGTGAACCCCTGTGCGGTGAGACAAAGCCTGTGTGGCTATTTGCTTGGACATTTAAAACCAGGGACTTAGGGACTAGGACAGCACTAGGCTGATCCCAGTTGTTAGTTAGGAAACCTGTATGTTTAGTCAGAGGTCAAGTTGACCAGGATTTATTTTGTTTATGTTTCTTTTGCTTTGCTGTGTTTTGTCACTGTAAATAGAAAATAAACCGCACCTTTTTGATTTTGAAAACCACAACCTCCGTTTGCTGGGCCTGTTTTTGTGTGGGGAGCCCATCTCGGGGGTCACACACACCCGCTGCCGAGCTAACCCCTCACAATATATATATAATTTATTTATTTTTTTAGTTTGTAGGCTTTAACTTTCAAGCAAACCAATCAATATACACTTACTATTGGGATGTTATTTTACCAAAGACATGTAGCAAAAATGATTTTTTTTTTTTTTATTGGATATGTTTTATATCAGTAAGTAAAAAATACATATTTTTTTTCCCCAAAATTGTTAGTCTTTTTTCCTTTCATATTGCAAAAATTTAAAAACCCAGTGGTGATCAAATACCAAACAAAAGCTCTATTTGTGGGAACAAAATGATAAAAAAAATTGTTTGGTTACAGTGTGCATGACTGTGCATTTATCAGTTAAAGAAGCACTGTGCTGAATAGCAAGAAATGACCTGGTCATGAAGGGGGTCAAATCTTCCGGAGCTAAAGTAGTTAAGGTGGTGCGCTACTTTCTTACTTAAAGTGGTTGTATACCCTTATATACTACTTGCACCTACAGGTAAGCCTACATTAAGGCTTAACTGTAGGTGCTTGCAATATCTCTTTAACCTACATGGTTAAGGAGATATTTGCAGAAAATCGGGCACCGATGTCTACGGCGCATGCGCGCCGTAGACACCGGCGCAGGTGCACTGAGCGCGCCGGGTCTTGAATGGGTGCCTGCCGGAAAGTGCCAGAAATTCACGGATGCGCAGGATCATGGCGGTTTCGTGCGCATGCGTGGGAGTGACGTCATCGCCGCTCCGGCCAGTAACAGCGCCAGAGTGGCGATACCCGGAAGTCACTCCAGTTATCATGGCGGCGGCGGAGGAGAGGAACGAGGGTCGGTGCGGGTTCTTCAATCTAAGGTAATTGATAATGAGCTAGTATGCTAGTCATACTAGCTCATTATGCCTTTGCCTTGCAGGTTTTTTTTTGGGGGGGTTTACAACTGCTTTAATTTAGGCACGAGTTTCAGTGCAACTTTGGAGTCCGACTTTGAATTGGACTTTGAAAATACTTTTACAACCTCTGGCTTTGAAGCCGTGTCAAAGTCAGATCAAAAGTAGTACAGGAACCTTTTCTGAAGTCGTAGCAACTTCAGTAGTGTTAATTGGAATGGCTCTCATAGATGTTCTGAGACTTTTGGTCTCACAAATTGGATTCTAAGTCGCAGGAGTGTGAACCGAGCCTTATTCTTTTGCTTTTAATAATGTTTAGAGTGTTTTTCTGGTTTTACACTATCCAAGCCCTTCTTTTTTAAGCGGAAGAGTCCTGGAGGTTGGTGTGGAGTTGGAGTTATTATCCAAGAAACATTGTGGAGGACCGTGGGAGAGCAGTGGTGCCTTGGGGTGAACCCCTTAAAAAGGGGAATCCGCATCTGACCTATTTTTAACCAACTAGGTCCAAACAGTAAGGTGAGATCGGAGTGTGAATGGAGTTGGGACCTCCTCCACTTTATTCATTGTAAAGGATGTTTGAATACTGCACAAAGCACAGAAACTACGGTAGTTGTTTTACACTTTTAAGAGCCAGCATCATTGGACGTGTTTTTCCTTTTTTTTGTTTAATAGTATATTATATGTCATGTCACTCACTTTATGCTTTTGATGTTTATATATGTTGTGACCGTTTATTTACAGTATATGCGGATTATATATTAAGAATGCTAGTAGTTATTTTTTCTCTATAGATAGAGTTGTCACATTTTTTTATAGACTTTAATGCACGAACCGTTGAATGCGTTGTTGATATTTAATTCATCATTGTGGTTTTTTTTTTTTACATGGACATAATTCAATGATGTTTATGCATAGCAGTGACAAAAGTAAATTGTGGATTGCCTATCTTTTTCTGTCTTAGTGACAATGATCACTAGGACACAGGCAGCAATGGGGACGGGTAGCGCGCGTCAGGGGATGGCTCCTGTGTCCTCTCTGCGTCTCTTCTTCCTGTTCTGCTAGGCGGCCAATGGGATCTCTATTGCCTTCAGCCAATCAGTTAACCAGTATTAGATTTGCGCCTACTGATTGGCGGTTCAATGTTGAAAAGCAAATATTGATTTGCTTTGCTAACACACCTGGGTGGACTGTGAGCGCAAAGCTCTGTGCTCGCAGTTCACCTTTTTTGAAGCCTATTAGAGCCTATGGCACTAATCAGGTGCTTTAAAAGAAAAAAAAAAAAACAACCCCACCGCTGGAATTCAGGTGCCCGACATCCGAAAAGGGGCAGACACCTGAATAGGGGGTGGCTACAGCGGCCATGGATAGATTCAAGCAATGCACGAATCTATCCATTTTACAAAGAGGGGGTGGCAACATCAGTTAGTTACCCTCCCAGCCTGTGTCTGTTAGCTGGTCAATGCCATTACAGTATAGCATCTATATACACATCAAAGTTTGTAGACGCTGTAACTTTCACACAAACCAATTAATATACACTTATTGTTTTTTTTGTTTTTTTTTTACCAAAAGACATGTAGCAGAATACATTTTGGCCTTAATTCATGAAGCTATTTGATTTTTTTTATTGGATAGGTTTTATACAAGACGTTAGAAAATATTGTTTTTTTTCCCCCCCAACATATTTTGTCTTTTTACCTTTATTTAATAAAAAAAAACACCCAGTAGTGAGTACCAAAGAAAGCTCTACTTGTGTAAAAAAAAAAAAAAAAAAATTACATTTTGTTTGGGTACAGCATTGTATGACTGCACATTTGCCAGTTAAAGTAGCACAGTGCTGAATAGCAATAAATGCCCTGGTCATGAAGGGGGTTAAAACCTTCTGGAGGTCAAGTGGTTAAAGCTTACTGACCGCCAACCAATGAGTGTTTGTGCCGCTTTAAAAATTATACTCCATGTTGTGTTGTGGAGGCTTTCCATTCCATTCAAGTGAATTGAAGTGCACCTGCAGCAGTTTTCCCACATTTATGGAGAGTGAACTGGGCTTTTGTTTGATAGACATTGGAGGTATAAAATATCATAGAAAATGATGGGAAATCACAGAAAGAACATATCCAGCAGCCACTTACAGTTAGTACCTTTGTGTACAAAACAGAAGTGGCAGCTGAAGACTTTGTGACATTGGTGGAGCTTTGCGCATTGCTTTCTATGAGTGAGCAGGTAGGAAAGGAGAAGAACGTGAGACATGAGTAGCATTGCCAGGGTTGGGAGACCCTAAGCTGTGAACGGGCAGAGGCCACATAATGCAAACTAAAATCACTACTGTGTATATAATTCTGTATGTGTTCAAAGAATTCTGTCCTATTTAACCACAAGGATTATGTGAGGTCTCTGTGCACTGGAAATACTACACTCTATCAACAATATTTATCTTTTAAAAAAATAAGACGACCAAGACAGAGAGAGCATTTGGCAAGCGTTCATTAACACGACTACGTCAAAGAACACAATAGGCATTTGCATGCATGCTAATGTTTCAATATTCATATAAAACGAGGCCTAAGTGTTGTTTTGCAGCTCTGGTGAAGATAAGAACGTGTAATGGTGCCTGCAAACGTTAGAAGGTGGCTGGCTGTGTCTGCTTATTCTGGACATTGAACTGGAATTATTCAGTATACAAACATTCGGAGACGGCCAGAGACTGCGGACATGGTACAGGAGACGGCCAGAGACTGGGGACATGGTACAGGAGACGGCCAGAGACTGGGGACATGGTACAGGAGACGGCCAGAGACTGGGGACATGGTACAGGAGACGGCCAGAGACTGGGGACATGGTACAGGAGACTGCCAGAGACTGGGGACATGGTACAGGAGACTGCCAGAGACTGCGGACATGGTACAGGAGACGGCCAGAGACTGCGGACATGGTACAGGAGACGGCCAGAGACTGCGGACATGGTACAGGAGACGGCCAGAGACTGCGGACATGGTACAGGAGACGGCCAGAGACTGCGGACATGGTACAGGAGACGGCCAGAGACTGGGGACATGGTACAGGAGACGGCCAGAGACTGGGGACATGGTACAGGAGACGGCCAGAGACTGCGGACATGGTACAGGAGACGGCCAGAGACTGGGGACATGGTACAGGAGATGATCAGAGACTGGGGACATGGTACAGGAGATGGTCAGAGACTGGGGACATGGTACAGGAAATGGTCAGAGACTGGGGACATGCATGGTACAGGAAATGGTCAGAGACTGGGGACATTCATGGTACAGGAGATGGTCAGAGTCAGAAGGATCCCAATCAGCTTTGATTATACCACTGTATCGCTTTCATGTGCGTTTAAAAAAAAAAAAAAAAAAAAAAAAGTGTGGTGCCTTAGTTTCCCTGTCACATTTTCTATGCACGTTTTTAGACGTTCTAGCATAAGATCAGTATGGGTGTTTTATGAAGGCGCATCAAAGAGGTGGTATGCAGGAGTTTGATGCACTTTCATGTAGGGCTGGGAAAAAAAAAAAACGATTTTAATCTTGAATTGAGTTTTGAGTTCAAATCGATTTTTATTTTTTTCCCCCCTTCAAAGTTTCCGTAGCAGGGCTGCAGGGGGCGTATCCGGAATGGCACTGGGCGGCGTTACCCCAAGTGCATCTACTCGCCGCAGCCGCCGCGAGTAGATGTAATGTAACATTAAGTAACTGCAAGCCGCCGTCTGCCTACCTGATCAGCGTGTCATGCAGACAGACGGCGGCCATTGCAGTGTTCAAAAGCCGCGCCTCCCGAGTCCTCGTCGTCTGTGATAGGCGGAACACTCAATTTCACAGCAGGCAGTGTTCAGCATATCACGGACATCCTCGTCTGTGTTATGAGAATGAGCGGATGTCCATGATAGGCGGAACACTGAATGCTGGGAAATTGAGTGTTCCGCCTATCAGAGACGAGGAGGAGGCGCGGCTTTTGAATACTGGAATGGCCGCCGGTGTAGCAGTAAAATTCGTATCCCATGAAAATCTGCATCAGGTACGGGCACAGTGATTGAAGCATGGGCACAGTGAGTCACGGGCACAGTGAGTCACGGGCACAGTTCAATTCAACTAAGAGTAACCTCAGGATTTTTTGTTGTTTTATTAGCTAAATCCAAATACAGTATTAATAATTTGGATGTTTAACAAATCTTTGTTGCACACTGACTTTGCAGTTAGAGAAAGAGTTTGCCTTTGCAATTTTGTTGGTTGATGCACTTTAATTAATATAAAAAAAAAAAAATTGAATCGAATCGTAAATCGAGTTAAAAAAAAAAAAAAAAAAAACGCAGATTTTTTTTTTGGGGGGGGGGGGGGGGGGAACCGCCCAGCCCTACTTTCATGAAAACATTTACTTTTACTGTGCCATGGAATGCTGGGAGTTGTAGTGCTACCTTAAACTGGTTGCTCCTCTTGCTCTGTCAGGGCATGCTGAGACCTGTAGCCCCCTCCACCATCACCTCTCCAGGCAGCCCTTGAGGTCCCAGCCCTCAGTGATAGGCTCCCCTCTGGTCCTCTCCTCCGCCGCCTTCTCCTTCTTCCCGCCCACGCTCTTTTTCCCTCCTCCTTGGACGTTGTGACGGCGTCACGCCATGGTACCTTCACCTTTACTCACCTCTACAGCGTCCCGTTGCTAGGCAACCATGGTGGAGGAGCCGCGGTCGAACACAGACGCTGTGATGGTTGATTGGGCGGGCTGATGGCAGGGTTTTTCTGAGCAGGGAGGGAAAGCTATGATGAAGCAGGTGGCGGTCAGCCCGCCCCTGGGCTGGTGAGCCCCTGCTAACACAAGGAAAGCAGGAGGAAGGGACACTCCCGCAATGGGCGGCATCCGGGGCGGACCACGCCCCTTTCGGTATCGGCCAATTTTCTCTTTCGCCATTTTGCCAAAAAGGCCATTTTCGGCCGATATGTTTCGGTGGCCGAAATTTTGGTGCATCCCTAAATACTTACCCATTAATGCCAAGGGAAAAGGGATGAGGAACCTTTTAGGTGTCTGATTGTCTCTAGGGAAAACAATTTAGATCTGCACTGGAAACCAAACCAATGTGCATCAGCCAAGGGAAGGCCTACATACATGAAACCATTCCCTAATCTGATTTTGAAAAGCTGCAATGAGTGAAAGAACGCTTTTGTCTGTAGATACCTCACCACTTCTCCATTGTATCATTCAGTCTTTCTGCTGAAAAAGCCCAGCTTTGTTCATTTATGCTCTGCTCCATAGAGTGACAAAGGGTCAGGAAACCACTACACTTCTATGGTGCTGACTATTTTAAAAGATGTAGATCATGCAATGTACTTCCAGGTAAGGTATATGGTTCAATTGCACTTGGCTTTGTGTCTCCGGAGTGCCTAACCACACTGTTTGCAAGGATGTGATCAAGAGGGTACAGTTTTTCATGTCTAGTGGAGGTGCCTAAAAGTTAGAAGATATTGGATTCATATATACAACTTTATCCATTCTCTAACCTAAATAAACCTCAAACAAAATCTCTTCGATAGGCATTACTGAGTCAACCAGTGAAAGAGGTGCGGAAGAGGCTAATCTCATTTATAGCACCAAGAATTACAATTGCCAGATTTTGGAAGCCACCTACCATCTCATTTGATATGGTAAAGGTTAAATGATCATGGACCATGATAAATGAAAAGATCTCAGCAATCTTGAATGACTAAAATATATATATATATATATATATAGCACTAACCAAGAAAAATACCGTGTGCAAAACCTACGCAAATCAATGCATGACATAAACCATCTGAATTCAATACAGTTCATATAATAATATGAACCTCTTGAGAAAGTCCTTCCAGGATGAAACATGTTGGGGTTAGGGCTGGGCGATTTTCCCCCCAAAAAAACGTGATTTACGATTCGATTTTTTTTTTTTTATTATATTAAAGTGCATCAACAAACAAAATTGCAAAGGCAAACCCTTTCTCTAACTGCAAAGTCAGTGTGCAACAAACACACAATATAATCCAGCGCTCATGGAACATACATTATTAACTATTGAAAACTCTTGAAATTGTGTGTGTGATTCCTTCTGTCCCAGCCTTGCTGCGATCCTGGCTCTGCACCCTTTTGGGTTGGAGGGCCCTCCACACGCTGGTCTGCCTGTTGTCCATCATTCAAGGTACTGTGCTCACACTGAGATCATGCCACAGGCTTTGTTTTGACTTTAACCCCTCCTTGCTCCACGGATGTCACTGCAAGTTTAACAAGTTTGTCACCACTGGCAACTGGAGAGTTAAGATTCATTTGCCCTCTGCACATTTGGGATTGGATCCCTCTCTTTATTGTGATTAATAAATGGACTAAGCTTTTTTATCAATTCTTCAAGAGTTTTCAATAGTTAATAATGTATGTTCCATGAGCGCTGGATTATATTGTGTGCATGTTGTGTATTTTGTACTTCTGGGTACGGACTTTTTCTTGCTGCGCTGGATCCTATTTTTTCCCCCTTTTGGATACTTTGTACTTCCCAAAATATTTGGGATTTTTTTCTTATTATTATTATCATCCATTATATTTTTTTCTTTATCCACCAATTTAGCGCTTGTGACCTTTTGTTGTTTTTTGCAGTGTGCAACAAAGATTGTTAAACATCCAAATTATTAATACTGTATTTGGATTTAGCTAATAAAACAACAAAAAATCCTGAGGTTACTCTTAGTTGAACTGAACTGTGCCCATGCCTCACTGTGCCCGTGTCTCACTGTGCCCATGCTTCAATCACTGTGCCCGTACCTGAAGCAGATTTTCATGGTATACGGATTTTACTGCTACACCGGTGGCCATTCCAGTATTCAAAAGCCGCGCCTTCTCCTCGTCTGTGATAGGCGGAACACTCAATTTCCCAGCATTTAGTGTTATCATGGTCATCCTCATAACACAGACGAGGATGAGAGGATGTCCGTGATAGGCTGAATACTGCCTGCTGTGAAATTGAGTGTTCCGCCTATCACAGACGACGAGGACTCGGGAGGCGCGGCTTTTGAACACTGCAATGGCCGCCGTCTGTCTGCATGACACGCTGATCAGGTAGGCAGACGGCGGCTGCAGCGAGTAGATGTAATTGGGGTAACGCTGCCCAGTGCCATTCCGGATACGCCCCCTGCAGTCCTGCTACGGAAACTTTGAAGGAAAAAAAAAAAAAAAAATGTAAAAATTATATATATATATATATATATATATATATATATATATATATATATTTTTTTTTCCAAGATTAAAATCGATTTTTTTCCCAGCCCTAGTTGGGGTGTGGCCAAGCAGTCAGAATGTGCTGTCTGTCATCCAGCATTGAGTGCTTCTAACTGATATCCTCACTAAGCAGAAATGTAGCGTGGCTCTGTTAACAGCTATGGAGAAGACAAATCAGCGATTCTGTGCAATGCAGTTTCTAATAA
The DNA here is from genome assembly GCA_029206835.1 of Rana muscosa. NCBI lineage: Eukaryota > Metazoa > Chordata > Amphibia > Anura > Ranidae > Rana > Rana muscosa. The sequence goes on from CM055116.1 coordinate 441,550,361, forward strand.
AAAAAATTGTGAGAAGGAGCCTAAAGTGGTTCTAAAGGCAGAAGGTTTTTTTTCTATGCATGAAGAAAAAAAAAAAACTTTTGTGTGCCACAGCCCCCCTCCATACTTACCTGAGCCCCATTTTGATCCAGCGATGTTGCACGAGACTCGGCTGTCCAGGACTCTCCCTCCTGTTTGGCTAAGACACACAGCGTGGGCCATTGGCTCCTGTTGCTTTCAAAGTCAATGAGCCAATGAGGAGAGAGAGGGGACAGGCCCAAGCCATGGCTCTTTATCTGATTGGACACACAGAGCAGCGGCTTGACTCGAGTGCCCCCATAGCAAGCTGCTTGCTGTGGGTGCACTCAACAGGAGGAAGGGGCAAGGAGTGCCATTTGGGGACCCGAGAAGAAGGGGACCTGGGCAACTCTGTGCAAAACCACTGCACAAAGCAGGTTAACGTGACGTTTCTTATAAAAATATAAAAATAAAAAAATTTAAAAATTTAAAACAAAGGGAAGGAGACTTTAGTATCACTTTAACACACACATAAAAGTGCCCACCGCTTCAACAAGCTTTTTTGATGCTTCGACAATGCTTCTGTGATGCTTTTTTGAAGCTTTAATGAATCTTGGCAAATGCCCTGCATGTGATGATATTCTATTTGTTTTAAAAGGGGCCCCAGTAGGACCCCAGCTCAGTAGTACCCCAGGACAGCACATCCCTAGCTCATTAGTACACCTATTCAGCAGATCACTAGCTTATTAGCACCCTTGTTGAGCAGATACCCTACACAGTAGCACCCCCACATCGCTGATGCCCCACTTACAGTATCTCACAAACGTGAGTACACCCCTCACATTTTGGTAAATATTTTAATGTTATCTTTTCATGTGACAACACTGAAGAAATTACACTTTGCTGCAATGTAAAGTAATGCGCGTAGAGCTTGTATAACCGTGTAAATTTACTGTGCCCTCAAAATAACTTACCGTAACACACAGCCATTAATGTCTAAACTGCTGGCAGCAAAAGTGAGAACACCCCTAATCAAAAATGTCCAAATTGGGCCCAAAGTGTCAATATTTTGTGTGGCCACCATTATTTTCCAGCACTGCCTTAACCCTCTTGGGCATGGAGTTCACCAGAGCTACACAGGTTGCCACTGGAGTCCTCTTCCACTATATTTTCCAAACAGTACCCCTTAGCCATTCCTAAAAAAAATTATGATCGAACTAAGAAAAGCAATAGGAAGTTTCATTTGGGCCCAAAAAACACCTTGAATAAAAAGAGAAATCTTAATCAGAACTAAGAAAAATGGAGGATTAGCATTATCCGATTTCTCAAAATATTTAAAAGCAGCTTCCTTGACTAGGAGTATAGCCTGGCACCATAATACAGGAGGACAAACAATGGGATAAACTAGAAGAAGATATTATAGCAATACAACTTAAATCCCTCCCATGGATAAAACCCCATTTAGGACCTGGAACTAAAAAAAATAATTCTATTTTTGTAAGAGCTACATTAAAAATATGGGATGCGGTAATAAAAAAGGGAAAACTATCCACTATGATCGGACCTATGACCCCACTGTTCTCCAATCCAGAATTCCTGCCAGCTCTAGAAACCACAAAATACTTAAAATGGAATATATTGGAGAACGCAAGGGTGGCCCAGATCCTAGTGGATGGTAAATTGCCAAAAATGCAAGATTTAGGACCTGAATATAAACCTAAATGGTTACAATATTATCAATTAAATACATATATCGAAACAAAGATAGAATTATTATTAATAAATAGATCAAAAACTAAAATTTGAACAAATACTAACAGAAGAACAAAAATCAACTAAAAAAACTCTCTTAAGCCTCATACACACGATTGGACTTCAAACAAACTTTTCTGTGGATTTTTGTCCGAAGGGAGTTGGCCGGGCACACCCATGGCATACACACGGCAGGACTTTTCTGTAAACTTTCCCAAAACGTTCCCAACATCACGTGGTTTTCTGCTCTTTCCCGCCACCCTTTGGTCAACTTCTGCTATTGTTGGTTGATTTTAACATTGGTTCTGGGCATGCGTATTTGTACTTCGGACAAAAGTCAGATGGATTTCTGTACACACGGTCGGACTTTGCACCATCGGACTTTTGTTGCCGAAAAGTTTGTCCGTTTGCAGAGCGAACTTTTGTCCGATGAAAAACAAAAAAGTTTGTCCGATGGAGCGTACACACGGTCGGATTTTTTGGAAAACTTGCTCATTTTGAAGTTTGTTGGCAAAAAGTCCGACCGTGTGTACGGGCCTTAAGATATATAATTTATTACTCCCTTCCGGATCTCTTAGAGAATTAACAGGAATGAAAAAAAAAAAAAAAAAAAATGGGAAAAAGAAATAGGTAGAACAATTTCAGAGATAGAATGGGAGAAAATATTTGCAACAATACACAAAACATCCATAGCGATTAAACATCAAGAGAAAAATTATAAAATAGCAATGATATGGTACTGGAGTCCAGTAGCTTTAAATAAAATAAATAAGGAAAACACAGAGACTTGTTGGAGATGTATGGTAGGAAGGGGGACCATGGACCACATCTGGTACGGAATTTTTGGAATAAAAAGGAAGGGAGAGGATCCCAAATATAGATATTGCACTGTTATCTCTGATGTCAGATTCAACAAAGAGTATTAAAACGGATATCCTTCACCATATGACAACGGCAGCCAAAACAATAATAGCTTGCAAATAGAGAGAAAATAAAAGTCCAACGATAACAGAATGGATATGTGAAATGAACGAAATACAATATATGGAGATACAGATAAGAGAAGAAGGATATGAAAGAATCAAATGCCAGCAATATGGCAAATATGGGATGATATTCGGTCCTTGATAAATGTGATAGAATATCTATAAAGAGAAAAGAATAAATAACCCCTTATAGGGATATAAAAAGGAAAGAGGGTAATGGGAGATATTAGGGGGGAGATAAATATTCCCCTCCCCCTTTTTTTTTTTGGTGTATGCTAGGGTGAATGAGTATGGAAGCAAGTAGGAAGATGGGAGAGTGAATGTAGAATTTTTTAAAGATAAAGAAGCTAATAGATAATAATCAAGGTTCTTTTTTCAATACAGAAAGGTGAAGAGTCAAATGTATATTGTAATGAATCTTGTATAATTGTAAACATTTGTTAAAGATTAATAAAAATGAAATTTTTTCTATTATATCTCTCCAGTTGTCTCTACCGACGATAGTTGGTGGTGACAGGAAGGCCGGGCAGGGGACGTTCTCTCCTTCCCAGTCACAGTGTGTTCCCGTTAGGGGTGGCTGGGGAGGGGAGTAGGAGCCCTTCATATTTTCGGTTTATTTTTGTGGGAACTAGATTTTCTTAATATAAGTTATTATAAGTTTATAAGATTACTTGATTATATACTTGACCAAGATGAGGCTAGATATTATTACTTTTTGTTTAAACATTGTCAGTATTGGTTTTTACGATAATAATTTGTCTAAGTTTCTATGGTAATAATACCTGAGATTTTTGTTGTGTCAATTGTAATCATCTTTAATATTTATGATTCTGTAATGATTTTTTTCTGATGAAAAATAAAAAACTTAAATGACAAAAAAAAAAAAAAAAGATTAATAAAAAGAAATTGAATACAGTTTGCCACTGGCGTCCTCTTCCACTTATCCATGACGACATCACGGAGCTGGTGGATGTTAGAGACCTTGCGCTTCTCCAGTTTCCGTTTGAGGATGCCCCACAGATGCTCAATAGGGTTTAGGTCTGGAGACATGCTTGGCCAGTCCATCATCTTTACCCTCAGCTTCTTTAGCAAGGCAGTGTTTGGGGTCGATATGTTGGAATACTGCCTTGCGGCCAGGGTGCATATAAATCAATGATTTTTTTTTTTAAATCACAAAAACAAAAAAATCAGATTTTTTTTAAATAAATCGATTTTTTTTATTTTTATCAAATTCATTTTAATAAAATGCTTTTGGAGTAAAAATCTATCTAAAGATAGTTTTCTATTTAAGATACATTAATAATTTAGTTTATTCAGCATGAAATTGAGCTTAGTTGTATAGCATGAAGCTATATATTTAGCAATATTTACATTTTTGGTAACATGCGCTGCATTGATGCATTCACACAATTTCACAGTAACCATGAGATAAAACAAAGTTCAGGAATATTTCTTTATCCAATTGTTTTGCAAATTTATGTACACAACAAACTATATTATTGAATTGGTTCTGATATCGCCATCTGATATACTGTCATCTTACCTGAGAGCTTATTATACCTAAAAATAGGAAACTTTAAATTTGTTTGCAAATATTAAAAAGTTCATAACCAGCAAGAATAAGTCCTTACATTTAAAGAGCACCTGTCACTTCAGATTCATCATGACAGCGCCTGTTAGTGGGCATCCACTCACCTACTCCAGCCACATCCCTCACCTTGTTGTGTCACTACTGCATCACCAGCTGCCCTAATAAAAGTAAATAGGACTGTCGGTTAGTGGTGCAACAGATCGTCATTGATCCGTGATCCGAACGGGTCAACATATTCGGTTCGGCACACCACGTGATCTGCGGATTGTGAGCTCCGCTGCCTCGGCCATAGGAAAGGCCATGGCTTCTGCCTAGCTCCCGGAGCGGCGGCCATCTTGGTCCACCCGGCGGCGGCCTAGGTGAGCCTGGCCAGCAAATCAATAGAGGTGGTTATATGTGGATCATCAATCTCTATAAATGATATCCCATATCAGAGGAGCGGACATGGAGTCCTTTATGGATTATTATAGATTGCAAGGATCGCAGATAGTAACCTCCCATCTGCCCCGCCCACCCCTGGTTACCTTCACTGTACACGGACGGTCGGGGGGCGGATTCATCCAGAAGGGGCGGGGTGACAGCTGTGGGCGGAGTGGGACAAAGTTGGTTGCCAGGTGATCAAGTTTGGGACGGGGTCTCGGATGTTGCTAGGAGACCGCAAACTCTCCCCGGGAAGACAAGGTGCACCAGAACCGACTGAGCAGACAGGTGACCGGCACACACCGCCTATAGAGAACACACTGGTAAGAAGTGAGGGAGAATCCATCTCCTATACAGCATCACCAGCTAGAAGACTCCCTATTACTACCCATACCAGGGGGGAGACATGGGGTGTGAGGGGAGTTGGGCGTAGGGGGCTACTAGCAGGCAGAGGGAGGTGTGCACATGGGGGGGGGGACTGGGAGTACAGGTGCAGTATTGTGGGGGGGGGGGGTGCTGCATGGTGCAGGGATGGGGTGAGAGAGGGATTAGGAGGTTAGGTTGGGGTAGTTAAGGTGCAGTATTGAGGGGGGGGGGCATGCATGGTGCAGGGATGAGGAGGTTAGGTGGAGGTAGTAAAGGTGTAGTTTTGGGGGGGGGGCATGCATGGTGCAGGGATGAGGTAAGAGAGGGGTTATGAGGTTAGGTGGAGGTAGTGAAGGTGCAGGATTGTGTGTGTGTGTGGAGGGGTAGAAGAGTGAAAGCAAGTGAACACATGACAAATTGCACAAAAATCTGTATGAAAAATGTGCCCCCAATGCAGAGAGCAGACACACATTTTGCAGAACATTGAAAAGAATGCATGATGCTCCACGCTCAGAAAAGTGCATGCTTCTTTGATGCACATAAGACTGTGAATTGGCTGCCCCATGCACAACGCATAGAACCGTGTGAAAAAGCACAAAAACACGAGTGTGAACACACATTCCCCCTACACAAAGTGGGAATAGGGCTAGAGCTGGGCGATTTTCTCAAAAAAAAAAAAAAAAAAAGAAAATAGATTCACGATTCAAATTTTTATTTTTTTTGATGGACACCACGCCGGTCCTGAGGAGCTACGGGCAGGAGTTTTTAGGCGAGGCCGCGGCTCGGCGCCGGTCCTGGTGGAAAAAATTAAAATAAAAAAGATCTAAAAAAACTATTTGCTGAAAATTTGAAATCGATTTTTTCCCCAGCCCTAAATAGGGCCTTAAAGAGTTTTAGGAACTGGCATTAGATCTACTCAATATTTTTAAATAAAACAACTTCCTTCAGACAAACAGGAAAAAAAACTGCCCAAAATCCGGGTACAAAAATCGGCGCGCTGATGTCATCACCCTCAACTGCTCGTGGATCCAGACGGACGGTTCTGCCTGTGTCTCGTCACATTCGGCTCCCCATCACAGATTGCTCCGGAAGTGACGTTCCGTCGCCGCCATCTTGCTACACCCCACACTCCTGCACAGTAATGATAGAGTGAGAAGGGGGCAAGCGGACATCTTGTTACACCCACCGGAGTTTTAGATTTCACAGTTATTTATTTTCAACACAAAACTGAGCTTATTTGCTTAAATACAGTATTTGTAAATCCGACGGACTGTTTACATGTTAAATGTGAAAATCAGAGGTGTTCTGTCACATTAGCAACCATGCAAGGTCAGCAGGTTTGCTGCTGCTTTTAAAATGTAACATCTAAACAGTCCGTCGGCTTTCCAAATACTGTATTTAAGCATATAAGCTCAGTTTTTGTGTTAAATATAACTGTGAAATCTAAAACTTGTCTTGTCTTTTTTTTTTTTTGCTGACCCAAAAAATTATCCGATCCGTGACTCTGATCCAAGAAACGATCCGAACCGTAAGTTTTTTGATCCGTTGCACCCCTACTGTCGGCGAGTTAACAGCGGGTCAGAGGAGGAACCGCTGCGGGAAATCCACCCTGACTGCAACTCAATTGATAATATTTGTATCATGTGTTTTTTCTGGATTTTTGGTTGATAGTCTGTCTCTATCATTTAAAATACACCCATGATAAAAATTATAGATCCTTCATTTCTTTTTAAGTGGGCATACTCACAAAATCTGCAGGGGATCAAAAAATTATGTTCCCCACTGTACATACACACACAAATATATATATATATATATATATATATATATATATATATATATATATATATATATACACAGTGCCTTGCGAAAGTATTCGGCCCCCTTGAACTTTTCATCTTTTTGCCACATTTCAGGCTTCAAACATAAAGATATAAAATTTAAATTTTTTGTGAAGAATCACCAACAAGTGGGACACAATTGTGAAGTGGAACAAAAGCTATTGGATATTTTAAACTTTTTTAGCAAATAAAAAAACTGAAAAGTGGTGCGTGCAAAATTATTCGGCCCCTTTACTTTCAGTGCAGCAAACTCACTCCAGAAGTTCAGCGAGGATCTCTTAATGATCCAATGTTGTCCTAAATGACTGATGGTGATAAATAGAATCCACCTGTGTGTAATCAAGTCTCTGTATAAATGCACCTGCTCTGTGATAGTCTCAGGGTTCTGTTGAAAGCGCAGAGAGCATCATGAAGACCAAGGAACACACCAGGCAGGTCCATAATACTGTTGTGGAGAAGTTTAAAGCCGGATTTGGATACAAAAAGATTTCCCAAGCTTTAAACATCCCAAGGAGCACTGTGCAAGCGATCATTTTGAAATGGAAGGAGTATCAGACCACTGCAAATCTACCAAGACCTGGCTGTCCCTCTAAACTTTCAGCTCAGACAAGGAGAAGACTGATCAGAGATGCAGCCAAGAGGCCCATGATCACTCTGGATGAACTGCAGAGAACTACAGCTGAGGTGGGAGAGTCTGTCCACAGGACAACAATCAGTCGTACACTGCACAAATCTGGCCTTTATGGAAGAGTGGCAAGAAGAAAGCCATTTCTCAAAGATATCCATAAAAAGTCTCGTCTAAAGTTTGCCACAAGCCACCTGGGAGACACACCAAACATGTGGAAGAAGGTGCTCTGGTCCGATGAAACCAAAATCAAACTTTTTGGCCACAATGCAAAACGATATGTTTGGCGTAAAAGCAACACAGCTCATCACCCTCAACACACCATCCCCACTGTCAAACATGGTGGTGGCAGCATCATGGTTTGGGCCTGCTTTTCTTCAGCAGGGACAGGAAAGATGGTTAAAATTGAGGGGAAGATGGATGCAGCCAAATACAGGACCATTCTGGATGAAAACCTGTTGGAGTCTGCAAAAGACCTGAGACTGGGACGGAGATTTATCTTCCAACAAGACAATGATCCCAAACATACAGCAAAATCTACAAAGGAATGGTTCACAAATAAATGTATCCAGGTGTTAGAATGGCCAAGTCAAAGTCCAGACCTGAATCCAATTGAGAATCTGTGGAAAGAGCTGAAAACTGCTGTTCACAAACGCTCTCCATCCAACCTCACTGAGCTCGAGCTGTTTTGCAAGGAAGAATGGGCAAGAATTTCAGTCTCTTGATGTGCAAAACTGATAGAGACATACCCCAAGCGACTTGCAGCTGTAATCGCAGCAAAAGGTGGCTCTACAAAGTATTAACGCAAGGGGGCCGAATAATTTCGCACGCCCCACTTTTCATTTTTTTCTTAGTTAAAAAAGTTTCAAAAATCCAATAGATTTCGTTCCACTTCACAATTGTGTCCCACTTGTTGGTGATTCTTCACAAAAAATTAAAATTTTATATCTTTATGTTTGAAGCCTGAAATGTGGCAAAAGGATGAAAAGTTCAAGGGGGCCGAATACTTTCGCAAGGCACTGTGTATATATATATACACAGCCCTCAAAAATTCCACTCGCCTGCTCGCATTTTGCGAGTGGAATTTAGGCCCCATGCACACGAGACGCCGGTGCAAACTCTGCTGAACACACGTTTTTAAAGGCTAAAACCGGCGTTTAAAAACGCCCGTTTTGCCGCGATTTTAGCGGCGTTTTACCGCGTTTGCGTCTATAGGCGTTTAGTTAAGAAACATCATAAGACCCTCCCTAAGCTCAAAAAACAGTATTATTTAACCATTTCAGCCATTTTGGGAGACCAGCAGCTGAGAGAGCAGCAGTGTACTTGTATTTAGCGTATCACTTGCCACATCATCTGCCACAAGCTGTGGATTGTCCACTTGCCACGTCACCTGATACGTCACCTGGCCACGTCACCTGCCACAAGTTGTGAATTGTCCACTTGCCACGTCACCTGGCCACAAGTTGTGGATTGTCCACTTGCCACATCACCTGGCCATGTCACCTGGCCACGTCACCTGCCACAAGTTGTGAATTGTCCACTTGCCACATCACCTGCCACGTCACCTGGCCACAAGTTGTGGATTGTCCACTTACCACATCACCTGGCCACGTCACCTGCCACGTCACCTGCCACAAGTTGTGGAATGTTCACTTGCCACGTTACCTGGCCACGTCACCTGCCACAAGTTTTGGATTGTCCACTTGCCACGTCACCTGCCACAATTTGTGGATTGTCCACCTGCCACGTCACCTGCCATGTCACCTGGCCACGTTACCTGCCACAAGCTGTGGATTGTCCACTTGCCACGTCACCTGGCCACGTCACCTGCCACAATTTGTGGATTTCCACCTGCCACGTCACCTGGCAACATCACCTGCCACAAGTTGTGGATTGTCCACTTGCCACGTCACCTGCCACAAGTTGTGGATTGTCTACAGTGCAATGCAAGCAATTACAGGTTTTTTTCATATTTTTTTGATGGTTTTTCATCATTTGCCATCATTTTTGAGATTTCTAATGTAAAAAAATAGGTCACCTTTAAAAACGCTAATAAACGAAATCGCGGCAAAACGCCGGTACCGCGTTTTGCGTCTGAAACGTGGAAAACTTTTGCGTCTGAACCCATTTTTTTGCTTCTGGAAAAACGAGGTTAAACGCAACTGCCTAAAAACGGCAATAAACGAGACTGTGTGCATGGACACATAGGATAACATTGAATGGGTTCAGGAGCAGTTGAAAAAAGTGTCCAACTGCCTCTGAACGCGCGTTTAACAGCAAATAACAGCGTCTCGTGTGCATGGGGCCTTAGTGCAGGGCGAGTGAGGAGCGGAGAGGGACCAGGCTGACTGTTTCCTGGCTGAAGCGATCAGCCAGGAAACTGTCACCCGAAGGACACAGAGTGGCAGGAGCGGACTGCCCTGGTGCCGCTTTGAGCAGAGGCTGCAGCGCTCCCCTCCCTCTCTGTCCTCTTGTAACACACACAGCGAGCATCTCCCGCTGTGTGTCACGGAGCCGGGTCTGTGTTCGGCGGCACAGTGTAACAAGGTCCCGCCCCCCCTAGACCGGCTCGTGTGATAGGAGATTGAATCAGTGTTCCTCCTATGAAACGAGCCGGTCTACGGGGGCGGGACCTTGTAACACTGTGCCGCCAAACACAGACCCAGCTCCGTGTGACACAGCGGGAGATGCCGGCTGTGTGTGGAGGAAGAGGACAGAGCGAGGGGGGAGCGCTGTTTGTGTGATCCATTCCAGGTGAGCATTTAATGGGGCACAGTGAGTCGGCATTGATGGGTTTGAGGCTGCATTAACGAGCACAGCTGCCATCAGGGGCACAGTGAGGCTGCCATCAGGGGCACAGTGAGGCTGCCATCAGAGGCACAGTGAGGCTGCCATCAGAGGCACAGTGAGGCTGCCATCAGAGGCACAGTGAGGCTGCCATCAGAGGCACAGTGAGGCTGCCATCAGAGGCACAGTGAGGCTGCCATCAGAGGCTCAGGGAGTCTGCCATCAGAGGCTCAGGGAGTCTGCCATCAGAGGCTCAGGGAGTCTGCCATCAGAGGCTCAGGGAGTCTGCCATCAGAGGCTCAGGGAGTCTGCCATCAGAGGCTCAGGGAGTCTGCCATCAGAGGCTCAGGGAGTCTGCCATCAGAGGCTCAGGGAGTCTGCCATCAGAGGCTCAGGGAGTCTGCCATCAGAGGCTCAGGGAGTCTGAGTTCACGGGCACAGTGAGGCTGCCCACAGGGGCACAGTGAGGCTGCCCACAGGGGCACAGTGAGGCTGCCCACAGGGGCACAGTGAGGCTAAAAATGATGGGCACAGTGAGAGTGCATTGATGGGCACCGTAAAGCTGCATTTGATAGGCACAGTGAGGGTGCATTGACGGGCACAGCGAGAGTGCATTGACGGCCACAGTGAGAGTGCATTGACGGGCACAGTGAGAGTGCATTTGATGGGCATAGTGAGGCTGCACTGATATGCATTACCGTATATACACGAGTATAAGCCGAGGTACCTAATGTTGCCCAAAAAAACTGGGTAACCTTACTGACTCGAGTATAAGCCGATGCCCCACTGTTCCCTAGCACGCTGTTCCCTGTAAATATAAATTTTTACATTGTAAATATTACCTGTAAAGAAGTTGCGGCTGCGGCGTCCATCGTTCGAATTCCGCGGCGTCCATCGTTCGAAATTCCGCGGTCTCTTCCTGTTCCTTACTTGATAGGCGAGTCTCAGCAGACACTCTCCGCCTATCACGATCATTCTCTCATCCTTAGTTTTCCCAGCAGACACTGTGTTGGGTGTTCCGCCAATCACAGACGTCTGCTGGAAAACTGAGGATAAGAGAACGTTCGTGATAGGCGGAGAGTGTCTGCTGAGACTCGCCTATCAAGTAAGGAACAGGAAGAGACCGCGGAATTTGAACGATGGACGCCGCGGAATTTGAACGATGGACGCCGCAGCTTCGTTACAGGTAATATTTACAATGTAAAAATTTCTATGACTCGAGTATAAGCCGAGGGGGGGACTTTCAGCCCCAAAAAAAGGGCTGAAAATCTCGGCTTATACTCGAGTATATACGGTATGTTAATATTCTTAAAGTTGTTGTTAATATTTATTTTTGGAACTTAATTCTGCTTAAAACATTTAACAGTGTAATTTCATGAGATAATTTACAAGGGCGTGTTTAGGGGCGGACTTAGGGGAGGGGTTGGGTGGGGCAACTGGTGGTGAGTAACTCTTAAGGCCTGGCTAGTGGCTCAGGACTTGAAATTTTGAGAGAGAGATATAGATATAGATATAGATATAGATATATATATATATATATATATTAGGGCTATTACTGATTAAAATTTTCGTGTTCGATTAATCGATTTTTTTTATCGATTAATCGACTAATTTTGATTAATTATAAACGCACATACAGATCCAACTACTTTTAGCTGATCTTCTTGCAGGCTGATTCCCAGTGCAGCTACCAACCACTGGAAAAATGGATAGCAGGATACAAAAACACACAAAGGCAGTGCTCAATGGGAATAGCATTAACACTTTTATAGTCTTCAAGTAGGTAACAAAATAAATATTGCACTGGAGATAAAATCGATGTAGCTACATAAACTGTAAAAATGGTGCGAGTAATACCAAACGGTAGCAAAAGCAGTCATAAAAACATGTAGCTAAGTATGATACTGGTATAAGAATGTGTACAACGATACCACTGCTGAATCCAGATGAGGAGGGGTTAACATCCGTCCGTCGGCATGTAGATGTCCCGTGAAGGGAACTATCACAACTCCCAGTGGATGGCTTTAGAATCCCAGGTTGATAGAGGGAAGTGATAGAGCGAAGTGCAACAGCCCTTGCGTGTGGCAGATAGTAAGGTCCCGTCGGCATGCAGATATGAAGGCACAGCAAAGGAGCCCTTCAGATGGACACGGCAAGCCCCGCCGGTGTCCGTGACGTCACCGGATCTCCGACAGAACTCCCTGAAGACCCGGAAGCCGGCGGAGAGGCGAGTACCGATCAAAAGAATTTTGATCGATCTAAAAAATTTAATCGAGGAATTAATAGTTAATTTCCACAGCCCTAATATATATATATATATATATATATATATATATATATATATATATATATATATATATATATATATATATACATACACCGTATACACTCGAGTATAAGCCGACCCGAATATAAGCCGAGGCACCTAATTTTACCACAAAAAACTGGGAAAACTTATTGACGCGAGTATAAGCCTAGGGTGTCCATCTACATGACTCACTGTGCCTTATTTTGCTTCACTGTGTCCATGCCTCACTGTGCCCATGCCTAGACTGACATTTAACATGGGAGTCTATGGACGGGGTGCCCGGGTTTGAATAATCGGTGCTCCCCGGCCATAGGTCCCCCAGACTACAAACTTGGCAAACTTCTAGAGAAGAAATAGGGCTACATGTGTGCCAAGTTTAGGGTCCAGGGGACCTACGACCGGCCGGTACCGGGTCCCCAAATTCACCAGAGAAATTACTGTTTAACATGGGAGTCTATGGAAGGGGTGCCCGTATTAAAAAAAAAAAAAAAAAAAAAAAATCGGTGCTCCCCGGCCGTAGGTACCCCAGACAACAAACTTTGCACACTTATAGAGAAAGAGTGGGGCTACATGTGTGCCAAGGTTGGGGTCCAGGGGACCTACGACCGACCGGTACCGGGTCTGCAAAGTCCGGGAGATCAGGCGCAAAAAGGTGACTCGAGTATAAGCCGAGGGGGGCATTTTCAGCACACAAAAAAATGTGCTGAAAAACTCGGCTTATACTCGAGTGAGTGTGTGTATATATATATATATATATATATATATATATATATATATATATATATATATATCTCGTATTTATCGGCGTATAACCTGCACCCTAACTTTCTAACGTTTCAGAAAAAAAACTTTCCACGGCCCCTGCACAGTACACAGACTCCCTGCATGGGACAAAGACTCCCATTCATTATAAAGCCCCTCTGCACTCCCAGTCTCCTGGGTCAGCATTGCCAGCATACTCTTAAGTACTCTAAAGTTGAGAAAACATCACTGTCAGCCTCTTCTCATACACTGCTCCTCCTGTGTCACTGTCGAAAATCAAAGCTTCTAAAAACCTCAATTAACACCGCTCTTTCGTGGACCCGGTCATGTGACTGCTCTCCTCTGCTGATTCATTGATGGTCACATGACCGCTCTCTTCCTCCAATCAAAAGCTACACTCAAGGAGACAGAGTGGGAGGAGGAGAGCGGCCAGAAAAAGCAGCAGAGGTATTTAGAGGCTTCCATTTATATTCAGGGTGGCACAGGAGGAGCAGTGTATGAGAAAGGACTGGCAGTAACGTTTTCTTAACTTTAAGGTATGCTGGCAGTGCTGTCCCAGGGCCAGGAGAAGCAGGGCAGCCAGCCTGACACCCCCCCAATGGGTGGCACCTGGGGCGGGCCACCCCCCGTTGGTAATAATAATTTAAAAAAATATTGGCGTGTAACACGCAGGCACAGTTCAACCTCTATTTTTTTTAGGGTAAAAAAGTGCACGTTATACGCCAATAAATGCAGTATATATAGTAAAACCTTATATTGCAAGCATAACTCGTTCCGGAAACATGCTTGTAATCCAAAGCACTTGAATATCAAAGCGAATTTCCCCATAAGAAATAATGGAAACTCAGATGATTCGTTCCACAACGATTTATTCGTAAATGCTTCAGTTTATAGTCCATATAAAAAGATTATAGCAATGTGATAAGTTGTGTAACCATAAAATATCCATTCACAAATGGAAGCCTCCACAAGGGGATTAGAAGCAAAATCCAGCAGGAGCTACAGAGTATAAAGAGAAGAGAGGCGCCTCTAAGTGTAGCAATATGGTTACATTTAATGAAGGGTACAACATTTAGCAACTTGCATGGTTGATGATTAAAAGAGGCACATCTATGTATGCAGGCACCTGGGGTAAAGCGATCCACATAGACCATCCTTCACACCGCAGGCTCTCATCGCTGTCAGTCTGCAATTGGGAAGACTACCCTGCAGTAGAGCGATTTGAAAGCAAGGCACGCAGCATGGAAGGTATGACGTTGATGGTGGTGAGGAGAATGGTCTATGTGTACAGCTTTATCCCGGGTTGCCAGCATACTTAGATGTACCTCTTTTAAATCATCAAACATGTGAGTTTCTAAATGTTGTACCTTCATTAAATGTAACCATATTGCTACACTTAGAGGCGCCTCTCTTCTATTTTATACTCAGTTGTGACATGACGCTACTTGTATATCAAGTCAAGATTTATTTAAGAATTTTGCTTGTCTTGCAAAACACTCTCAAGTCTCAACCAAGTTACTCTCAAACCAAGGTTTTACTTTATAACATATCAAGCTAGATATTGAAAACTCATGTACACTAGCCTACATTTATCGCAGTCGTTTTGACACGTTTTGCATTTTTGCACGGCAAGCGGTCAAGACGTTCCTACCCTGAACGTGATTCTTCTGCGTCAGAAAAGGGAGGTTGAAGCTCCCCTAACCGCAGCAGCTCCTAAACTCTGCTAAAAGCCTATGTGTACATTGACACATAGGGGGTTATTTACGAAAGGCAAATCCACTTTGCACTACAAGTGCAAACTACAAGTGCACTTGAAATTGCACTTGGAAGTGCAGTCGCTATAGATCCGAGGGGGACATGCAAGAAAAATAAAAGACAGCATTTTAGCTTGCACATGATTGGATAATAAAATCAGCAGAGCTTCCCCTCAGATTTACACCGACTGCACTTCCAAGTGCACTTTCAGTGCAATTTCAAGTGCACTTTGCACTTGTAGTTTGCATTTGTGGTGCAAAGTGGATTTGCCTTTCGTAAATAACCCCCATAGGCTTTTATGGAGTTGAGTTTGGGAGCTTTGGCAAAAACTCAAGTTTAGGAGCTGCCAGTGTACATGACGCCTTCTTTCTTTCTCAAATTCCTTTGTTACTCCTCCTCAAAGTCTATATACTGGAAAATGGGGCGATAACTCAGGATTCAAGGGGATAAGAACAATACTATGAAGAGTTCCCTATGGGAGACGCTCTCACATAGTTAGTAATGCTCTACCCCTCTCAGTCTGGGCTACCTTTGTAAGGTGGGGTGGCTACCCCAGCATTTGTGAGGTGTAGAGGAACCACTTTGCATGGTAAATTACTAAAATCATATCAGTGGCAGTAATTCAACAGAATACCTATAATGTAGGGATACCCGAGAATCCAATGCATGATGCCCATGTTGATATCTGAGATTACAGAGAATGTTTCTTCTCTGGCAAATATTTAATATCTTTGCTAATATAAATGTCTGCACTTCTTTTTTATTACTGCTCGAATAAAAATTATTGGAAATGAAAAGATGTAGATCAGCCTTTCTCAGACCAGGTTCCTCCAGGAGATTGGTAGGAGTTCTATGAGCAACAACAACGGAGAACTGATCACCCACCTACACTAACCACCAATGCTAGGGGGACGTCTACACTGACCACTAATGTTAGGAAACACTACAATTTTTACTGACTACATGTCTTTTCTGTTAATATTCATTTTATTTTAAAGTCATAGGTAAAATTGTCAAAAATTATCTACCCAGGGTGTCAACTATGCGAGGACATTTTAGTGATCATGCTAATGTACCACAAGCTGTAGTTATTATTTTAGCAAGGGTTCCTCAAGACCTAAAAAATATTTAAAGGTTCCGCTTCCATAAAAAAAGTAGAGAAAGGCTGGTGTAACGCATATGAGCTACAAACTTAAAGGTCCTGACTGAACAAATATCTAAGGACCAGAGAGGGATTATGTGGAACTAAATAGAAAATGGTGAGCAAGAAAGACAATTATCTCAAAATAGACATGCAGTTTCTCAGCAATAAAATTAACTTAACTGCCTGCTTGAAGTTTTTTGAGGAAGGTAATGATGATCTCATTTGGTATCACTAAAAGCCTGGATAGACTGGTTTTGTGACTATCTCCCTGGTTTACATCAGGAGTATGAGGGTTGTAGCTGGGCCACCAGGCTCCCGCCTAGGTTGCCATGTGAAAGATCCGGCTCTGCTGGGTACAGCAGCAAATCCACTGCAAACCACCGAGTTAAACTTACACACTATCCACCTCTCCCCAAAGGCTGTCTGTCAAAACTTTTAGTTCTCCTTTATGCCCCGTACACACGATCCGAATATCGGACAGATCGTACGACTTTTTTCGGTTAATACAAACAAGGATTGCCACTCCAAACAGGCTTACCCAAAATAAAATTCACCTTTCCAGGAACCGGGGGTGCTGGCAATGCACTAGGCAATTGAAAAAATAACGATGATCTGGACAGGCGCACTCCAATCCAACATGGCTTTATTCACAAAGTAAAATTAAAACAGGCACTACATGTGACAGCAACAGAAAAATGGGGACAGCTAACGCGTTTCACACTTAGAAGTGCTTACTCATTGCTCAATTGTCCCCATTTTTCTGTTGCTGTGACATGTAGTGCCCGTTTTCATTTTACTTTGTGAATAAAGCCACATTGGATTGGAGTGCGCCTGTCCAGATAATCATTATTTTTTCAGTTAATAGTCGCAAGTAGAAATTGAATAGGTTACTAAAGTCACGAAAATTCTCGTACGACAGAAAAAAAAAAAAAAAAAAATCGGAAGTGTTGTCATTTGTTGCAATGTATTTTGTATTGTATTGTATTGTATTTTCGGACGACAACTATACTGACTAAATGAAAATCGTACGATCTGGTATCGTACGAGGAAAATTTTCGTGCTTGTCCCATCGAATAATATCGGATGAACTGTCATGATTGGCTCTCGAAAGTAGTGTACACACGATCCGAAAATCGTACGATCGTTCTCGTCCGATATTCGGATCGTGTGTACGGGCCATTAGGCTCTATTCAGACTTGTGTTAGCGTGTTTGCGCATGCACATTGCTGGTAGGGCAGGCCAATAATGTAAATAGCCTACCTCACCCACAAGAAATTAGGGGAAAGAAGTTCCTGCCACTTATTTAACCACTGCCAGCCCATTAAGGTGTATAGAAGTTTGGGAGGCAGGGCGTATGGTCATGTGACCGCCGTGATTGGCTGTCACATGATCAGAAAGCTCCCGATCACAAGCTGTGATCAGGCGCTTTCCATTAGCCACCAGTAACTGTGCTGGGAGCATGCTCTCGGCACAGCTCTATTTGCACTAATGTACACAAATATGCAGCTGCTCCGCGCCAGGACCCACCCGCTGAGAGGCTGCATATTTGTGTGCGTTGTGTCAAGAGCTTAAAGTGGAGCTCCACCCTAAATAGCAACTTTTGCTATTTGGAACCCTCCCCCCCTCCGGTGTCACAATTGACACCTTTCAGGGGGGAGGGGGGTGAAGATACCTGTCTAAGACAGGTATTTTCACCCACATCCGGGAGTCCTGTCTCCGGGAATCTGCGGGAGTTACGTCACTTCCCGCAGACTTCCCTTGGTGTTCTGGGAGACACTCGGCTCCCAGAACACAGGAGCACCAATCAGAACGGCGCAGCGCGACTCGTGCATGCGCCGTAGGGAACCGGGCATGAAGCCGCAGGGCTTCACTTCCTGGTTCCCTCAGCGAGGATGGCGGAGGGAGCAGCAGAGCGACGAGCGGTCGCTCGTCCTCTGCTGCGGACGTCGCTGGACTCCAGGACAGGTAAGTGTCCAAATATTAAAAGCCAGCAGCTGCTGTAGCTGTAGGCTTGAAATTTTTTTTTTCCGGTGGAGCAACCCCTTTAAGATCGCTTTGGACTAAATTACATGGTGCTACAGCAACATGCGGTTTAGCGCATGCGAAATCAATTAAAGTGGTTCTAATGGCTGGACATTTAAAAAAAAAATGGTATTTAAAATAATTCAATTATGGTCATTCAATTATGGTAAAAATGGTATTTAAAAAAATTAATTATACTCACCTAGGTGGATGCAGCATCGATCCGATGCTACATCTGTCCCCGCCGCCTCTGCAGTGAGAATTGAGCTGATCATTCAGTTCTCTCCCGTGGCTCTGAGCAGAGAGCTGGGACTGTCAGTCACCAGCTCTCTGCTCTGCACCTCCAGCACTCACTGAAGCGCTGGGCTGAGGAGGGAGCAGAAGGGACTGGTTTAGGCTCTGGCTCTCAGGTGCCAGTCTGTGGATCTTTCCAGAGCCTAGACTGGCTCTGTGACATCAGCCGCTTTTGGCTGAAGACGAGTTACAGAAGTGCAGAACAAACTGCACTCCTCTGAGCCATCAGAGAAGTATAGCCAAAAAAGCTTTGGTCATACTTCTCCTTTAATGCATTTCCTGCATTACAATAAAAAAAAAAGTCTATTTTAATTGCCTACTCACCCCCCTGTATACTTACCTGAGCGCGGTCTCAATCCAGCGTTGTGCCCGCCTGCAGCTGCTCTCTCCTTTCTGTCTGCTCAGAGGCAGTCACTCAAAACCTGTGAGCAGGGGTGAACCACGCTGCGTGTGCCAATAGACGCGCACAGCCCTGCTCGGGAGCAAGCCAGCAAGTGCGCCCCCATAGAAACAGACCTTCTGTCATGGTGCATGGAGGAAAAAAAAAAAGAAAAAGGGGGCCACTCTGTACAATCACTTTAAGAATTAATGGCACCCCCATTAATCTCCAAAAGTGTTGCATGCATTCCCCATTTACAGAATTGTGAACCTTGCCTTGTCACAGAATCTACATAATCCATATGCGTCAGGCGTTAACAAAATCAGGTGACAACCCTATGACTGATGAAACAGGCGATTTTGCAGCTAAAGACAAATCACCAGCGTCAGAGAGGCTCCACTTAGCAGGGCCCTCTGATTCCCCCCGTATTAAATTGTATTCTAACTGTACTGTCTGCCCTCACGTTGTAAAGCACTGCGCAAACTGTTGGCGCTATATAAATCCTGTATTATAATAATAATAAATAATAATATTATTATTATTATTATTATTATTAATGTTGTCGCTGGTCTGAACGCTGCTGAATCTTCTTCGCTAGTGATGGAAGCGCGTACAGAGTAGGCGATTCCATAGAGAATGATCCTGCCGCTGGTGATCTCGACAAATCATCAGCGAAAAGATCCCTAGTCACCCATCTGACATCAGCCTCATTAAAGGGGAACAAGGAGGAACTCTACCTCCATGACACCCAATGTATGCCACCATCACATACAGTGTACATATATAGAGCAGGATGTCACCTAAGTCTACAATCCCAGTTGTCAGACTGTAGTTCCCCTATACTAATACACATGTCACCTCAGAATGGACATTCTGTACAAAACATGCAAGAAAGCTCCTCTGTCACTCACAGTTTCCGCTCCAGATGGCTGCACCCCGGAGCTCTGCTGACCTCCCAT
This sequence comes from Rana muscosa, assembly GCA_029206835.1. Taxonomy (NCBI): domain Eukaryota; kingdom Metazoa; phylum Chordata; class Amphibia; order Anura; family Ranidae; genus Rana; species Rana muscosa. Next base: position 441,570,349 of record CM055116.1, read on the forward strand.
CACTCCCCTTAGGAAATTCATGGTGGAGAAGACTGTGAGTCGCGCTCAGGGAGAGAACACAGGTCTCCGGCACCGGAGTGCAGTAAAGGAACAGGCCCCGGTGTTTCGAAGATGCAGAGGGGTGAAGGGTGAAGAAGGGGCGGGGGCACTGAGCACTGTACACAGGGCAGAGGTGTGATGACGTGGGCATTGGAGGAATGAAAAGAAACCCGGAAGCGACAAAGACCGGCAGCGCATGCGCGGAAACGTGGCGGCGACGTGTAGGCGCTGAGGCTGCTCGTCACGTGACTTTTCCGTCCGCCTGGTGCTTCGTGCATGGTGTCGATAATGGTGCTGTGTTGTTATAGTTATCCCTTCTGCACTTTTATTCTCACCTAAAAATGGTGTGTTATATCAGTTCACGGGACATGCACAGCTGTCTACAGCTCAGTGGCGCAGGGATGAGAATGATAGACCTGGACGTTCCAGAAAAACTCAGCAATGGCAAATATTTTAATCCTCACAGGTCTACAGTGGTTGCTTCTACATTTTTGTGTCGCCTTAAAGTGGTTGTAAACCCTTACAACACACTTTTTGCTACAGGTAAGCCTATAATAAGGCTGAACGGTTTGGGAGATATCCCCTGTATTTGCACGTGCCGATGTAATCGGCACATGCGCACTGAAGCAATGGCACATACGTGCCGTTGCTTTCAGTGACTGTGCAGTTACCAGCGGGTACCGCTTGCATGTGCAGGAGTGACGTCATCGTTGCTCCGGCCACTCACGGAGCCACGATACCCGGAAGTAACTCCAGGACGACATATCGCCAGCCGGTGCTGTGTCAGGCACCACAGCGGCGGCTTCGATCCCAGGTGAGTATTACATAATGAGCTAGTATGCTATGCATACTAGCTCATTATGCTATTGTCTTGTAGGTGTTAGATTTTTTCTTGCAAAGTGGGTTTACAATCACTTTAAAGTGACATTAAAAAAAATCGAACCTTTACAAACAAACACTTCATAGTTACCTCCTCTGTGCAGTTCGTTTTGCACAGAGTGGCCCCGATCCGCGACTTATGGGGTCCCTCGGCGACTCCTCCCCGCATCAGATAACCCCCCCTAGGAGAAGCGCTCTCCTGGGGGGCTACCTTGCGGGGGCGCCCTCGAGTCCATCATTCAAGTCCATAGACGCCAAATGTAGGACCCGGCGCCCACGTTATTGAATTTGATTGACAGCAGCGGGAGCCAATGGCTGTGCTGCTATCAATCTATCCAATCAAGAGCCGAGAACCCTGGGCAGAGGAAAAGCGCATCTCTGGCGGGGGAAATTCAAGGGCTCAGGTAAGTAAAACGGGGGGCCGGTGACTGCCAGGTGTTTTTTCACCTTAATGCATAGGATGCATTAAAGCGGAGGTTCTTTTAAAAGTTTTTTTAAAAGCCAGCAGCTACAAATACTGCAGCTGCTGACTTTTAAAAAATGGACACTTACCTGTCCAGGTCACCCGCGACGTCAATAGCCGAAGCCGAGCTACCGCTCGGCTCTCGGTTTCCCCCGCCGCCATCCTCGGTGAGGGAATCAAGAAGTGAAGCGCTGCGGCTTCACTGCCCGGTTCCCTACTGTGCATGCGCGAGTCGCGCTGCGCCGTCCTCACTGATCCCCGCTGTGTCCTGGGAGCCGTGTGTTTCCCAGAACACAGCGGGGGGTGACGCGAAGGGGCGGGAGTCTATACCCGGAAGTGGTGCAAATGCCTGTTTTATACAGGTATCTGCACCCCCCCCCCCCTGAAAGGTGCCAAATGTGACACCGGAGGGGGGGGAGGGTTTCGAAAAGCGGAGGTTCAATTTTGGGTGAACCTCCACTTTAAGGTGAAAAAACACAAGGGTTTATAGCCCCTTTAAGCCCTCGTTCACTTTGGAGCGACTTGTCATGCGATTTAACCTGTCAGCTTATTGTCGGTGTTCTGTCTAAATAGCCAGATTGTCGGAATCTCTAATTACGCCTTTTCCGGTGACTCCAGCAGCAGATTTCAATGAGTTGGCTCTATGCCCATGCATGCACCCGACAGAATAAGGGTACTTTCACAGTGGGTGGGGGTCCGTTAGCGGTAAAGCGCCGCTAGTTTTAGCAGCGCTTTACCGTAATTTTCGCTGCGCTTTTTGGCCACTAGCGGGGTGCTTTTAACCCCCACTAGTGGCTGAAGAAAGGGTTAAAAGCGCCCATGTTGCAGGCGCTTCGGCAGCGCTGCCCATTAATTTCAATGGGCAGGGCGTTTTGAGAGTGCTGTATACATCGCTCCCAAACCGCCCCAAAGATGCTGCTTGCAGGACTTTTCAGAACGTCTCGCAAATGCACTGCCCCAGTGTGAAAGCATTAAATGGAAAGTGTTGCTGCGCTAAACCCAATGAGTGAAGGAGTATGGAAGAAAAGCTGCTACATAGGAATGTGACAAAAATTCAGAGTGAAGAGTAATGTGAAATGTAGCGCTAAAATTAACGTGCAGTGATACCAATGTAAAAATTGATTAATTAATCAAATCCATCTCAAATATAATAATCATATACAGTGGAACCTTGGATTACGAGCATAATCCTATCCAGGAGAATGCTCGTAATCCAAAGTACTCGCATATCAAAGTGAGTTTCCCCATTGAAGTCAATGGAAACGAAAATAATTTATTCCGCATTCACTTCAATGGTATGCAATACCGCATGCGGCCAGAGGCGGGGGGGTGCCTGAGAGCCGAGCACAGTTCGGTCAGCCGAACTGTCCTCTGGCCTTTCCGTCCGTTTTCGAATTAGCCGATCGGCGCCATTCGGCTCCAGCACCCCCCACCTCAGGCCAAACGCGGTACTGCACCCGCTTTGGCCTGAATCCTAATTAGTTTTGCGAGGCAACACTCGCAAACTGAGATAGGATTTTAGCAAATACAGTGCTCGTATTGCGAAACGCTCATTAACCATGTTACCCGCAATCCGAGGTTCCACTGTATACATAAATGAAATCATAAGTCAGTCCAATCCACAACAGTGACTTTAGGATCTATTCACTGTTGTGGATTGGACTCACTTATGTTTTCATTTATGTATATATGATTATTATATTTGAGATGGATTTGATTTATTAATCAATTTTTATATTGGTATCACTCCACATTATTTTTAGCGCTACATTTCACATTACTTTTCACACTGGGGAGACATGAGCGGCACTTTACAGGTGCTATTTTTGTTAAAGGAGCCTAACAGAAACCCCCAGCAGCTGTTGGAGAACTCAGCAAGTTTTCCTCAGATCTACCAATCACTGCAGTGCGCAAGGTATGCCACTAACCTTTTTTTTTTTTTTTTTAAAGATTTTTATTGAGTTTTCCAAAAATAAGAAACAAGAATAAGTAAATTCTTATTCAGACATTGTTATCGTCATCACAAAGGTGCCTGGAAAGGTGTCAGACATCCAACGTTACATAACATAGATATTCTAAAACATTTATTCATCTAGATATTGTTCAAGTGCTTAAAGGAGCACTAAAGCTTTTTTTTTTTTTTTTGCTTAAAAATAACAAACATGTTATACTTACCTCCACTGTGCAGCTCGTTTTGCACACAGTGGCCCCGATCCTGGTCTTCTGGGGTCCCTCGGCGGCTGTCTTGGCTCCTCCCCGCAAGGACTCCACACCTTAATGCGAGTGAGCTCGCATGGTGTGGAGTGATTGCGGGCGCGCTCCCGTGATACAGCGGCGGCCATAGCCGCCGACTGTATCACTCGGCCCCGCCCCCCGGCGTGCCGCGTCATTGGATGTGATTGACAGCAGCGCCAGCCAATGGCTGCGCTGCTTTCAATCTATCCAGTGTAGCCAATCGGCGGCCAGGCAGAAAAACAAAGAGGATGACGGGGACGAGCATGGGACTTTCGAGGGGCCAGGTAAGAAAAACGGGGGCTCGGGGGGGGGGCGGTATTGTCGAATGTTTTTTCACCTTAATGCATAGGATGCATTAAGGTGAAAAAACATGTAACTTTACTACTCCTTTAATCAAGTAAATATAAATCCCTGTTTACCCCAACGGGATCATACTGTAAACATGGGATTATGCCTCAATATAATAAAAACATAAAGAAAAAACAAAGCAAGGAAGGGAAGGGGATGGGGGGGGTGATATGGAAGTTATCTTATACATCCATCTAATGTTAATTTTAATATTGTAGTCTTTCAAGAGTACATTTAATAGTTTTTAGAATTCTTCAGAAAATTTGAGGCCCTAGGATTGAAAACTCGAGTTCTCCAACAGCTGCCGGGGGTTTCTGTTATTCTGTTGGGTGCACGCGCTCGCATGGGCAGTAAAGCCAGTTCGTCGAAATCTGCTGCTGAAGTGATGTAGTTGGAGATTTTTACGAGTTGGCTATTTCTACAGAACACCAGCAATCATACTATTCACTGACTGTGCAGTGCCGCATCGATTTAAAAAAGTAGTTCCTACTTTTGGCGATTTCGGGTGCGACTTGCATAGACATCTGTGCATGAAGCCACGCAGATGTCTTCCAAGTCGCACTGACATGGGGCTTTGAAATCGTGCCATTTCAGATGACGTTGCATGATTTCAAAGCCGCATTCAATGTGAACGGGAACTCAAAAGGTTGCTTCATAAAAAATTACCACTTCAAAACTGGGCACATTCACCCATTTCCTTCCCAGGCCAATATGTTGCAATTTGAATGACAATTGCATGGACAATGTAACCATAAGGAAAAAAAAATCATACAAATAGAGATTTATTTTTTGTGGTATTTAATCACCACAGTTTTTTTTTTGCTAAATAAATGAAAAAAACATATGTTTTTCTTCATTTCTGTTTTAACCACTTGCCGACCGGCTCACATGGCACCGCTGGGCGAACCGCCGTACTCATACGGCGACTCCTTTAAGACCCGTAACAGGAGCGTGCCGGCTGCACAGCTCCACCCGCGATCATTGGCACGAAAGCCAGAACCAGGATTTGTGTGTGTAAATCCCGGTTCTGACGGGAGGAGAGACAGATCGTCTGTTCCTACTAAGTAGGAACAACGATCTGGCTCTTCCTCTAGTCAGTCCTATCCCCTCACAGTTAGAACACACATAGGGAACACATTTAACCCCTTGATTGCCCCTAGTGTTAACCCCTTCCCTGCCAGTGACATTTACACAGTAATCAGTGCATTTTTATAGCACTGATCGCTGTCAATGGTCCCAAAAAAGTGTCCAATTTGTCCGCCACAATGTCGCAGTCCCAATAAAAGTTGCTGATCGCCGCCATTACTAGTAAAAAAATAATAATAAAAATGCCATATATCTATTCCCTATTTTGTAGACGCTATAACTTTTGCACAAACCAATCAATATACGCTTACTCTTATGCAGAAGGTCTAGAATAACATGAAAAGTATAATGAAATATGATGGCATTTCTCAGTATACACCCTTATGGGATAACGGTAGGTTTGGGGAAGTGGATGATAGAGTAATTATATTTGTTGCGCAAATGTGCTTTCAAAATGTCTTACGCTCCGGATTTGCAAGAATTTTACCAGCTGCCCTCTACTAGATTTTTCCAATACCTCCAGTTGAGAAATGCGTTCGCTAGCCAACCTAAGAAAACAAATTTGGCCTTGCAATCCATGGATTGCCTCCCTTGCAGGTACTTCCAACAAAAGGGGCCTGATTTCCTCATTGTATAAGGCACTCTTAGGTATCTTTTTGGCCAATATAGTTCTCCCAGGCTGAGGGGGATGGGAAACTGACATGGGTGATATATCTGATGACTCCTGGAGCAATATATTAGAACTGGTTCCACAGGTATCCTTGTCGCCTGCGCAAATGATATCTCAATTGTTCCTCATTCACAGAGCATACCACACTGCACTTAAAATGTATCAGTGGGGCTGTAGACCTACATCAGATTGTCCCCGCTGTCAAAGATCCCTGGCAGATCTTCTCCATATAATGGGTAAGTGCCCCAAATTGGTGCGGTACAGGAATATGGTTGTAGGTACTATTAACAGAGTTTACCAAACCCAACTTAAATTATACGCACATAAACTTTAATAGCATCACCAGTCTTAGTCCGTAGGGTTCCATATTGAGTTGGCCCACCCTTTGCAGCTATAACAGCTTCAACTTTTCTGGGAAGGCTGTCCACAAGGTAAAGGAGTGTGTCTATGGGAATATTTGACCATTCTTCCAGAAGCACATTTGTGAGGTCAGGCACTGATGTGGATGAGAAGGCCTGGCTCGCAGTCTATGCTCTAATTCATCCCAAAAGTGTTCTATTGGGTTGAGGTCAGGACTCTGTGCAGACCAGTCAAGTTCCTCCACCCCAAACTCGCTCATCCATGTCTTAATGGATCTTGCTTTGTGCACTGGTCTAAATCATTTGGTGGAGGGATAGTATGGTGTGGGGTTGTTTTTCAGGGGTTGGGCTTGGCCCCTTAGCTCCAGTGAAGGGAACTCTTTAGGCGTCAGCATACCAAGACATTTTGGACAATTTCATGCTCCCAACTTTGTGGAAGAAGTTTGGGGATGGCCCCTTCCTGTTCCAACATGACTGCGTACCAGTGAACAAAGCAAGGTCTATAAAGACATGGATGAGCGAGTTTGGGGTGGAGGAACTTGACTGGCCTACACAGAGTCCTGACCTTAGGCTGATAGAATGCCATTGGTTCCCCAGGCTGTCAATCAAAGTCAGTTAGCCAATCAGAAGAGAGAGAGGGCGGGGCCAAATGGCAGCTCCGTGTCTGAATGGACACACAGAGCTGCAGCTCGTCTCGGGTGCCCCATAGCACGCTTCCTGCTGTGGGGGCACTCAACAGGAGGGAGGAACCAGGAGAGCCGAAGAGGGACCCGAAAAGAGGAGGATCCAGGCTGTCCTGTGCAAAACCCTAACTATAACATGTTTGTTATTAAAAAAAAAAAAAAAAAAAAAAAAAAACGAGACTTTACAATCACTTTAAGGACACCCCAAACACTAGTCACAAATACAGTGCATTTGCCTGCACCAGATTGCATGGTACATGCCCTTTTGCACAAACCAATCAATATACGCTTATTGCGATTTTTTTACCACAAATATGTAGAAGAATGCATATGGACCTAAACTGATGAAGAAATTTGTTTTTTGATATTTTCTATAGCAAAAAGTAAAAAATATTATAATTTTTTTTTTAAATTGTCTGTATTTTTGGTTTATTGCGCAAAAAATAAAAACCGCAGGGGTGATCAAATACCACCAAAAGAAAGCTCTATTTGTGGGGAAAAAAGGACGTCTATTTTATTTGGGTACAATGCCGCACGACCGCGCAATTGTCAGTTAAAGCAACGCAAAAAATGGCCCGGTCAGGAAGGGGGTAAATCCTTCCGGGGCTGAACTGGTTAAAATTGTGCCAATAAATGATCTTCCTTCTTACGTTTAATCAAAAATGTATAGTGCTACATTTCTTTCTTAACCCAAATCGGTGTATATTATTTAGTCTGTGTGAAAGTTACAGAGTCCACAAACTATGGTATATACTGTATATTATACATTCACATCAGTCCCTGCCCTCAAGGAGCTTACAAGCTAAGGTCCCTAACTCACATTCATACATACACATACTAGGTTTAATTTAGATGAGAGCCAATTAACCTACAGGCATGTCTATGAAGTGTAGGAGGAAACCCACGAAGGCACAGGAGAACATGCAAACTCCAGGCAGGTAGCGCCGTTTTTGGGTTTCAGACCAACAACCCCAGTGAAGTGCTAAACACTTAGCCACTTTTGCTGCCCAGTGGATGATTTCCCCTCTATTACTGCTCTGCGGACAAATTTGTTGGATCAAATTAAAGTGGTGGTGCAGGAAAAAAAAAAAAGTCAGCAGCTACTAACAGTGTAGCTGCTGACTTTTAATAAGGACACTTACCTGTCCTACTCTCCCGCGATGTCGGTCCTGCCGTGGCGATCGATCGCTGCTGGCAGGCTCCCGGCTCCTCCATTCTGAGTAGGGGAAACAGGCTGTGAAGCCGTAAGGCTTCACTGCCCGTTTCCTACTGCGCATGTGCCACTCGCACGGCGCTTTGTGAATGGGCGACTTGCCTGCTGGGATACACACAGTTCCCAGAAGGCAGCGCGGCCCATTCACAAGAAGAGGAAGCGGAAGGAGAGCCACCGCGGACGGAGAAGAGGAACATTAGCGGCAGATTAGGGGACTTCTGCATAGCAACAGGCATTTAGGGTGAGTATAAAATTATTATTTTTTTTCTATTAATTTTTCTTTATTATTTGTATTTTTTTAGTGTGAAGATTTTTTCAGGGTGGACCTCCACTTTAATGTATTCAGTTCCCAGGGCTTGTATGCAAGTGAATAGGTCAGTTTCCAATTTGTTCCTTTGCATCGGGGAACCCAACAAGGTTACCCTCTGTCTGTGCTTTTATTTGCATTAGCAATTGAACCACTGGCTGCTGCAATACGCCAGTCTGGTGATATAGTGGAATTTCAGATGGGTGCAGTAGCGGCTGGTGCTCAAAAATTTTGGGGGGGGGGGGCGCAAACAAACTGAAAAAAAAACCATCAATTGCAGCCACTGTGCCCATCAAGCGCAGCCACTGTGCCCATCAAACGCAGCCACTGTGCCCATCAAGCGCAGTCACTGTGCCCATCAAGCGCAGCCACTGTGCCCATCAAACTTAGCCACTGTGCCTATCAAACTCAGCCACTGTGCCCATCAAACGCAGCCACTGTGCCCATCAAGCGCAGCCACTTTGCCCATCAAACACAGCCACTGTACCCATAAATTGCCGCCACTGTGCCATCAAACGCAGCTACTGTACCCATCAATTGCTGCCAGTGTGACCATCAATTGCTGCCACTGTGCCCATCAATTGCCGCTACTGTGCCCATCAATCGCTGCCAGTGTGCCCCATCAGTGGCTGCCACTGTGCCCATGAATTGGCACCACTGTGCCCCATCAATTGCTGCCACTGTGCCCCATCAATTGGTGCTACTGTGCCCCATCAATTGCTGCCACTGTGCCCCATCAATTGCTGCCAGTGTGCCCATCAATTGCCGCTACTTGCCCATCAATTGCCGCTACTGTGCCCCATCAATTGCTGCCAGTGTGCCCCCCGCCCAGCACTTACCTCTCTCGGGTCACGGCGCTGTCCTCCACGCTCCCTCCGAGTCCTCAATGTCTTCTCCAATCCTCTTCCTGTCCTCTGCTATGATTGGATGCCTGATAGGCGTCCAATCACAGTGCCTGTCGCTTCAGCCAATCAGGTGACAGGTAACCAGACCCGAGCATCCTGATTGGCTGAGAGGCGGGTCAGTGTTAGGAGAGCGATTTATTCGCTTCTCTAACACAACACTGTGTAAACAGCAAACGCACAGCATTGCGCCCGCTGTTTACCAATTTGGAAGCTTATTAGAGCCTATGGCTCTAATCAGGACGCCTATTAGAGCCAACGGCTCTAATCAGGCTCTTCCAAAAACACCCCCGCCACTGTAATTCATATGCTTGGCGCCTGACAAGGGGCTGGACACCTGAATAGGGGCGGCAGTGGCAACCATAGATAGATTCATGCAATGCATGAATCTATCTATGGTGATAGACAGGTGCAGGAGAGGGGGGGCAGCGCCAGTAGTGTATTTAGGTTTTGTGCTGCCCTAGGCCTGATTAAACTCATGCACCCCCTAATTTAAATATGACCCACCCCTTTCTGTTTAAAACCCTCCCTGAAATTTTCGAGTGGGGATAGTTCTGAGGGCCGGGGGGAAATGGATTCCCTTAATTTGCATAGATTTCCTCTCACTTCCTGTTTGGCTATGGGGCAGGAAGTAAAGGGAAATCTCTGCAATGGGACAGGGATGGTAAAAAAAAAACTGACAGGGGCTTTAACCCTCCCTTACCTAAAAAAAAGTGTTGCATATAGTTCTACTTTAAGCACAAATTTCTGATAATTTTATGGAGAGGACTAAGAAGATATAACCATGCCAATGGTGCAGCAGAAAACATATAGCATAGTGAGGAAGGTTTGTGGTCCAGGATGATAGGACAGTCAAAATTTGAAGCACCCCCCCCCCCCCCCCCCCACAGTTGCGGAATGCCGGCCTCCCACATACCGGAAGCAGTGCGACCGCTTTATGGGGGCGCTAGACTAATTTGCCTCTCAGCCAGGGTTGCCAACTTTCAGTAAATTTACAAACAGTTTGTAAAATCCATAATTGTTGCATCTGTCCATGAATGTCAGTTACGGACATGCAGCCTACGTGTCTGTAATGGACATTCATGGACAGATGCAAAAAGTACGGATTTTACAAACTGTTTGTATATTTACTCAATGTAAATGAATGAATGTCCATGAATGTCCATTACAGACACGTAGGCTGCATGTCCGTAACTGACATTCATTGACAGATGCAAAAAGTACGGATTTTACAAACTGTTTGTATATTTACTCAAAGTTGGCAACCCTGCTCTCAGCCCAGTCCGCCCCATAAGACTGGCACTACACTAACAGTGTAGCGCAAGCCGGCGGGGACTTATTCTGTGCTGCCCCCCTGCAAAGTGCTGCCCTAGGCCTGGGCCTTGCTGGCCTAGGCCAGGATACAGCGTTGGGCGGCGCTCCTGCGCCCTTTATGGACGCACCGCCACTGGATGGGTGACAGAATGAACAAAGTGTCGCTAGACGACACCCTGTTGTTCCTAGGGGATGTGGACCTTTCTCTTACAGCGCTCATGTCTTTGATTCATACCTTTGGATCATTATCAGGGTTCCACATCAACTTGGATAAGTCAGTCTTTTTTGCCTCTGGACATTCCTGCTCTCCCACCATGTTCTCACCAAATTAAAGTCATAACCTCCTTTAAGTACCTAGGTGTATGGAGCTATCCCAAGGTGGCAGATCACCTGCAATACACCTTATCCCACTTATTAATAAATTCAAAGCCAAGAGCAAGGTTTTGCAAAATAGAGACGAAACTGCCTCTATTGACAACTGGGCGGGAAAATCTAATCAAAATGATTGGGCCCTGCAGCTCTTCTATGTGTTACATAACTCGCCAGTATGGACACAGGATAAATGGTTTAGGAAACTTGTTACTATCTGTGACAGACCCAACCAGGACGGGAGCTTTTGGAGGGGACTGCAGGGTAGCCTTTTGCCTACTGACTATGTGCCCTGGCTTTTAAAGGGGCTCTATTCTTGGGAGGTGTGCCTTTGTGCCCAAATCAGCAATGACTGCTTTAGACTGTGAGACTCTGAGTAGATGTTAATATGATCAGCTCAAAACAACCTACTATAATCTGTTTACTAAGGTGTCTCTCTCCCACTGTATTATTGTGTGCCTACTAGGTGTGAATTCCCATTGTTAATTGAGTCACCTATTGTTTCTGTCTGCTCATCTCTTGGAGATGTGATTATTATTGTGTCCACTTTATGTGCGTTTATGATGTTTATGTGTTTATGCTTATGATAATGTGTAATGTACTTTGTGTATCCAGGGTTGTGGGCTTGGTGCTAAATGGTCTGGGCACCTAGGCTTGTTTACAGTAGGTGACTAGTTAGCTTACTGTTAAATTAGATTACTGTTAGTCGTTCCTTAGATGTGCTAACAAGACCACTGTGTACAGTTTGCATTGTTAGGGTAATGTGATCAGGCTCTTCCTGACCTTGTGTGCTATATATTCTGTGTGAATTTACAATAAAAAGAGTTAGAGTTCCAGTTTGCACCTAAGCTAGTGTCGACTAGATCTTGGGTGCAATATTTCGCTATAATACCTGCTTCCTGGTTCTAGACTAGAGGAAGCTGTATACTGACGTGGTAGCTGAGGGGTTTCCTCAGCTACCACAACCTCTTGTCTGTGTTCCGTCAGATATGGTGACCCGTCAGAATTGGTATTTGAATTGGAAGTGACTTTCCATCGCCACCATCTTGCTACACCCCACACTCCTCCATACTGTAATAATGATACACCGGGAAGGGGGCAAGCGGACATCTTGTTACACCCACCGGAGTTTTGCATTTCACACTTATTTTTAACACAAAACTGAGCTTATATGCTTAAATACAGTATTTGGAAATCCGACTGACTGTTTACATGTTGAATTTTAAAATCAGAGGTGTTCTGTCACATTAGCAAACCTGTGAGGTCAACAGGTTTGCTGCTGCTTTTAAAAAATGTCCGTTTGCCCCCTTCTTGGTGTATCATTACTATGGAGGAGTGTGGGGTGTAGCAAGATGGCAGGGACGGAATGTCACTTCCGTTACCAATTAGATATACTGCAGCTTACTGAATCAACAGCCTGCCTGTAGTATCTTAGCAACAGTAGAACAGGATTGGAACAGTCTGCAGTGTAGCTAAACAGAATACAGTATACTGAGTGATATACTGCAGCTTACTGAATCAACTGCCTGCCTGTAGTATCTTAGTAACAGTAGAACAGGATTGGAACAGTCTGCAGTGTAGTTAAACTGAATACAGTATACTGAGTGATATACTGCAGCTTACTGAATCAACTGCTTGCCTGTAGTATCTTAGCAACAGTAGAACAGGATTGGAACAGTCTGCAGTGTAGCTAAACAGAATACAGTATACTGAGTGATATACAGCAGCTTACTGAATCAACTGCCTGCCTGTAGTATCTTAGCAACAGTAGAGCAGGATTGGAACAGTCTGCAGTGTAGCTAAACTGAATACAGTATACTGAGTGATATACAGCAGCTTACTGAATCAACTTCCTGCCTGTAGTATCTTAGCAACAGTAGAGCAGGATTGGAACAGTCTGCAGTGTAGCTAAAATGAATACAGTATACTGAGTGATATACTGCAGCTTACTGAATCAACTGCCTGCCTGTAGTATCTTAGCAACAGTAGAACAGGATTGGAACAGTCTTCAGTGTAGCTAAACAGAATACAGTATACTGAGTGATATACTGCAGCTTACTAAATCAACTGCCTGCCTGTAGTATCTTAGCAACAGTAGAACAGGATTGGAACAGTCTGCAGTGTAGCTAAACTGAATACAGTATACTGAGTGATATACTGCAGCTTACTGAATCAACTGCTTGCCTGTAGTATCTTAGCAGCAGTAGAACAGGATTGGAACAGTCTGCAGTGTAGCTAAACTGAATACAGTATACTGAGTGATATACTGCAGCTTACTGAATCAACTGCCTGCCTGTAGTATCTTAGCAACAGTAGAACAGGATTGGAACAGTCTTCAGTGTAGCTAAACAGAATACAGTATACTGAGTGATATACTGCAGCTTACTAAATCAACTGCCTGCCTGTAGTATCTTAGCAACAGTAGAACAGGATTGGAACAGTCTGCAGTGTAGCTAAACTGAATACAGTATACTGAGTGATATACTGCAGCTTACTGAATCAACTGCTTGCCTGTAGTATCTTAGCAGCAGTAGAACAGGATTGGAACAGTCTGCAGTGTAGCTAAACTGAATACAGTATACTGAGTGATATACTGCAGCTTACTGAATCAACTGCCTGCCTGTAGTATCTTAGCAACAGTAGAACAGGATTGGAACAGTCTGCAGTGTAGCTAAACAGAATACAGTATACTGAGTGATATACTGCAGCTTACTGAATCAACTGCCTGCCTGTAGTATCTTAGCAACAGTAGAACAGGATTGGAACAGTCTGCAGTATAGCTAAACTGAATACAGTATACTGAGTGATATACTGCAGCTTACTGAATCAACTGCCTGCCTGCAGTATCTTAGCAACAGTAGAACAGGATTGGAACAGTCTGCAGTGTAGCTAAACTGAATACAGTATACTGAGTGATATACTACAGCTTACTAAATCAACTGCCTGCCTGTAGTATCTTAGCAACCGTAGAACAGGATTGGAACAATCTGCAGTGTAGCTAAACAGAATACAGTATACTGAGTGATATACTGCAGCTTACTGAATCAACTGCCTGCCTGTAGTATCTTAGCAACAGTAGAACAGGATTGGAACAGTCTGCAGTGTTGCTAAACTGATTACAGTATACTGAGTGATATACTGCAGCTTACTGAATTAACTGCCTGCCTGTAGTATCTTAGCAACAGTAGAACAGGATAGGAACAGTCTGCAGTGTAGCTAAACAGAATACAGTATACTGAGTGATATACTGCAGCTTACTAAATCAACTGCCTGCCTGTAGTATCTTGGCAACAGTAGAACAGGATTGGAACAGTCTGCAGTGTAGCTAAACTGAGTACAGTATACTGAGTGATATACTGCAGCTTACTGAATCAACTGCCTGCCTGCAGTATCTTAGCAACAGTAGAACAGGAACGGATCTAGCTAAACTGCATACAGTGTATATATATTTTGTGATGGTATGCGAGGTGAGATACATGACATTCGCTACATTTCACCTCGCATTCGGTCCATTGTAAGGGACTTGAACGGGAATCCGGTCCGGTTTTTCCAGCCTCTATGGCAGGCTGGGTTCCGGTCCTGATGTTCTGGTCCACCTGAGTCCACACTCAGGTGGAAGTTAAAAGACCAGGAAGAGAACACAGCAGGGCTCTGGCCTGAGACTCAGAGGGGAACCTGAGTCAGAGGAGCTCTGTTTGTTGGATTGGAAAAGAAAGGTTTGCTTCACCTTGTGTTTTGTGGGTGACGGGGAACGGCCCCTCACCGTATAGAGATCGGTTACTGTTTAGTTTAGTGCCAGATGGCAAGGATTTGATTTGCTGTTTTGTTTATTTTGTATGACTATTGCAAACTAGTTGTAAATAAAGCTGGCAATACGCCAGGTTTTAAAGAAACTGCCTGTACGCTGACCTTCATTCTGAGAAAAGGTGATCCCCACGAGCTAATCTCCCACACGTGGTGGATTCAACGGGCACTTTCTGAAGATGGAGGAAATGTTAAAAGCCCTGCTACAGGCCAATGCAGCTCAGCGGGAAACCAACCACCAAGTCGCAGCACAACAGGCAGCACAACAAGTGGCCCAGCAGGAGATTAACCCGGCAGTTCACAGAGGCTCTGCTAGAACTGAAAAAGGGGTCCGCACCTCCTGCGCCAGTGGAAGCAAAGATGGTACGTGCATCCTACCACCTACAAAAAATGACATCTGCTGATGATGTTGAGGCATACCTTGCGACTTTTGAGAGAGTTGCCGACCGCGAAGGATGGCTAAAAGAGCAGTGGGCGGGTCTCTTGGCCCCATTTCTAACAGGAGAACCCCAAAAGGCCTATTTTGACCTAGAACCTGATAAGGCCCAGGACTATGAGACTCTAAAGACAGAGATACTCGCACGCTTGGGTGTCACCATGGCAATCCGGGCCCAGCGGGTGCATCAGTGGTCCTACTCCAGCAACAAGCCACCCCGTTCACAAACGTTGGACCTGGTCCACCTCACCAAAAAGTGGTTGCAGCCAGAGACCTTGACAGGCCCGCAGATCGTGGAGCGTGTGGTAATGGACCGTTATCTGCGTGCGCTCCCTGCTGCTCTGAGGAAGTGGGTCGGACAGGGCGACCCCAAAACTGCAGCCCAACAGGTCGACCTAGTGGAGAGGTACAGTGCTACTGAGGACTTGGTGAATCCATCTACGCCCCACTTCGGTGTGTCTAGGGGTGCAAGATCTCCCGGCGGTTCTGGTAAGACTGTTCCGGGGTCCAAGAGCTTGGGGAGATTTGATAAGACTGTTGTTCCAACTGATGAGACTGTGGTTCCTAGACCTGGAGACTGGCCAAAGCAGCCAGGAAGGTCTTTGGGACCGTTAAGAGGATTGGGGGTTGAGCATATAAGATGTTTTCGTTGCCATGCATTAGGGCATATTGCTGCGAACTGTCCTATAAATGATGAACCTATGCAATGCGATTATGCTTATATGAAAAGACGCATTTCTCTGTTTGCACAGGTCGCATGTACTGTATGATGTCAGAGTCACATTGAAAAACAGATGTGTGTTATTTCAGTGGATGGAAAGCCACTGACAGCCCTGCTAGACTCTGGTAGTGTGGTGACCCTAGTCAGGAGTGATTGTGTGAACCCCACAAAACTACACCCCAGTACTATTGGGGTAATTTGCATCCATGGGGACACTCAAGACTACCAGACAGCGGTGGTTGAGCTTGATACCCCCTGGGGCAGTGTAACACATTCAGTGGGGGTGGTACCTTCACTGCTTCACAAAGCTTTAGTGGGAAGAGATTTTCCCCATTTCTGGAAATTATGGGAGAGCAAGGGGAGGCTGGTAGATAGAGCTCCTCCTGCTGGGGGAGCACGGGAACTCTCACCAGACCCTTTTTGCCAAAGGGAAGGGGATGCTGTTGGTGGGATTGAGGAAGCCGGAGACCCTCTTCCTTTCCCTGTCATGGCTGGGGAGCCGGAGGACCTGGAAGCTAGCTCCCAGCCTGAGGGTAGCGAACAGGAGAACCCCTCTGACCCTGACATTGAGAGTAGCCAAAATGTGGTACCCGATTTAGAGGTCAGGAGAGAGGATTTCTGTACCGAGCAACTACGAGAGGCCACCCTCATGAAAGCCAGGGAAAACGTTAAGATGTTGGATGGGGAACCGGTGGATCCTAATTGGGTGGTGTCTTTCCCCTACATGGCAATTAAAAACAATTTATTGTGACTTGGAGCCAGGTATAACTTGACGACACCCCCCCCCCCCACACCCCCTCTACCCCCCACCCTTCTATTGTCTTTTCGCCCCCTCCCCCCCCCCCCTTTTTTTCATTCTTCTATTTCTTTTCTTTCTTCTCTTGTTATATTATCCTCTTCACGGGAGCCCCTTTGGGATCCTCGCACTAATGTACATAATAACTATATTGGCTCGAAACTTGGTTGATGACATACCATGTCCCTGTTGTGATAACTAGATAGGATTGGATAATACAGCACATAGCAGAGATACAGTGATTACATGCTCAGGAACTGTTACGACCCTATACCCAGACGTGTTAACGATTATCCTGTTGGTTGTAAAACTATTGCATTTGATTTGTGTCCGATGTGGCTTTCAATAAAAAGAGTTATTGATAAAAACAATTTATTGTATCGAGTGATAAAACATGGAGAGGACAAGGTAGAACAGCTACTAGTTCCCAAACCCTTCCGCAGGGTGGTGCTAGACCTGGCCCATGGTCATGTAATGGGGGGGCATCTTGGTGTTGAAAAAAACAGGGAGAGAATCGCCCAGAGATTTTTCTGGCCCGGGTTTCATGCAGATGTCAAGGAGTACTGCAAATCGTGCCCCGAGTGCCAAATGTCGGCACCGTCACCCCATTTTCGCAGCCCCCTTGTTCCTCTGCCAATAATCGAGGTCCCCTTTGAGAGGATTGGCATGGAACTGGTGGGGCCGGTTGTGAAATCTGCCCGCGGTCACCAGCATATTCTGGTGATTCTGGACTATGCGACTCGCTATCCTGAGGCAATACCCTTGCGAAAAATACCTCTGCTAAGGCTATCGCCAAGGAATTGGTCCATGTCTTTAGTCGACTGGGGATCCCAAAAGAGATCTTAACCGATTAGGGCACCCCCTTTATGTCCAAGGTTACCAAGGAGCTTTGTAAGTTATACAAAATCTCCCATCTTCGTACCTCTGTCTACCACCCCCAAACGGATGGTCTGGTCGAAAGATTTAATAAAACTTTGAAAAGTATGCTGAAAAAGGTGGTCGACAAAGATGGGAGAAACTGGAATTTTTTGCTGCCATATCTCATGTTTGCAATACGTGAGGTTCCGCAGGTGTCCACAGGCTATTCCCCCTTTGAACTCTTGTATGGTTGGCATCCCAGGGGGCTGCTAGATGTTGCCAAAGAAACATGGGAAGGTGAGGCAACCCCATATAGAAGCATCATAGAGCATGTCTCCTTGATGCAGGATCGAATCGCAGCTGTCCTACCCCTGGTGCGAGAACATATGGAGCGAGCCCAGGAGGCCCAAAGGAAGGTATATGACTGAAGTGCCAGGGTCCGTACTTTCAGACCTGGGGACAGAGTGTTGGTATTGGTTCCCACGGTGGAAAGTAAGTTTTTAGCCAAGTGGCAGGGTCCCTTCGAGGTTGTCGAAAGGGTGGGGGAGGTAAACTACAAAGTCTACCAGCCAGGGAAAAGGAAACCACACCAAATTTACCACGTGAATCTCTTAAAACCCTGGAAGGACCAAGAGACTTTATTGGCCACGTCCCCGCCTCCAACCGACCGGGTACCCGTGACACCTAATGTTCCCATCACGGATACCCTGTCCGTGGCACAACAAAGTGACGTTAGGGCGTTTGTGCATAAAAATAGAGACTTTTTCTCCCCCTTACCCGGACTGACCAACATGATCCAACATGACATAGTGACGGAACCAGGCGTTCGGGTAAATGTGAAGCCGTATAGAATCCCAGAGGCCAGGCGTGAGGCAGTCGCAAAAGAAATTAAAAACATGTTGGAGTTAGATGTGATAGAAGAGTCCCACAGTGAGTGGTCGAGCCCCATAGTACTGGTCCCAAAACCTGATGGCACTATCAGGTTTTGTAATGACTTTCGGAAACTCAACAGTGTGTCCAAGTTCGATGCATACCCGATGCCCCGGGTCGACGAACTTGTGGACGGGTTGGGACAGGCTCGCTATATAATGACCCTAGACCTAACAAAAGGCTATTGGCAAATACCGCTAACTGAATCGGCCAAGGAGAAGACTGCCTTTTCCACTCCTGAGGGCTCGTTTCAGTACAAGCGGATGCCTTTTGGTCTGCATGGGGCTCCTGCATCGTTCCAACGAATGATGGACAAAACTTTGAGACCACATCGCTCGTATGCAGCTGCTTATTTGGACGATGTGGTCATCCACAGCCCAGATTGGGAATCGCACCTGCCACGGGTACAGGCGGTGGTAGATTCCCTTAGGGAAGCAGGCCTCACGGCTAACCCAAAGAAGTGTGCCGTAGGCCTAGAGGAGGCCAAGTATCTTGGCTATGTTGTTGGCCGGGGACTTGTCAAGCCTCAGACCAATAAGATTGAGGCAATTCAAAAATGGCCCCAACCCATAAACAAGAAACTAGTTCGGGCCTTCCTAGGCATTACAGGGTATTACCAACGGTTTATACCTGACTTTGCCACCATTGCCGTCCCTCTGACTGACCTGACGAAGGGCAGAGGGTCTGTCATGGTCAAATGGAAACCTGAGGCCGAGAAGGCGTTTCAGAAATTAAAACAGGCCCTTTGTGCACTACCGGTGCTGGTGACCCCGGACTTCACAAAGGAGTTTGTTGTACAGACAGACGCCTCTGAGGTAGGGTGACCACATTTCTAAACTCCCATTCAGGGACACACTCCCTTCCCAAAAAGCAGCTTGTGCTGTAATGAATCACAGCACAGTGATTGGACACAAGAGGCGGGATTTATGATTTCTCCAATCACAAGCAGGGGCGGGATTGTGCTCCTCCAGGCTTTCCCAGCCAGGACAAGTACTGTCAGTGAGTAAAGCGGTGATGTGGCAGCCTTTTTTGGGGGCATTAGATTGGCCTGGGGGGGGTGGCTGTGTCAGTTTCATACCGGGACACTGTATTGTCCTGGAATGAATGTGCCCGGGACAGACCTGCAAAATGTGGGACTGTCCCGGGCAATCCGGGACACATGGTCAGTCTACTCTGAGGTGGGCCTAGGGGCCGTACTGTCGCAGGACAGAAATGGTGAGGAGCACCCGGTTGTATACCTGAGCCGGAAGCTGAACAAGCACGAAAGGAACTATGCCATTGTTGAAAAGGAGTGTCTCGCCATTAAATGGGCCTTAGACTCCCTGAGGTATTATCTACTCGGGAGGTCATTTAGGCTGGTCACTGACCATGCTCCCCTGAAGTGGATGTGTGACAACAGGGAGAAAAATACCCGTGTGACAAGGTGGTTCCTGGCTTTACAGCTCTTTAAATTCACGGTTGACCACAGATCGGGCAAACTCCAGGATAATGCCGAAGCCCTCTCCCATGTGCACTGTATGGCTGGGTCAAGTGCTCAGCCGCAGGGGCTTGAGCAGAGGGGGATGATATGTGACGGTATGCGAGGTGAGATACATGACAATCGCTACATTTCACCTCGCATTCGGTCCATTGTAAGGGACTGAATGGGAATCCGGTCCGGTTTTTCCAGCCTCTATGGCAGGCTGGGATCTGGTCCTGATGTTCTGGTCCACCTGAGTCCTCTCTGGAAGTTAAAAGACCAGGAAGAGAACACAGCAGGGCTCTGGCCTGAGACTCAGAGGGGAACCTGAGTCAGAGGAGCTCTGTTTGTTGGATTGGAAAAGAAAGGTTTGCTTCACCTTGTGTTTTGTGGGTGACGGGGATCGGCCCCTCACCGTATAGAGAGCGGTTACGGTTTAGTTTAGTGCCAGACGGCAAGGATTTGATTTGCTGTTTTGTTTATTTTGTATGACTATTGCAAACCACTGATGGCGCTGTGATTGGCCAAGCATGCGGATCATAGTGCATGCTTGGCCAATCATCAGCCAGCAATGCACTGCGTTGACGCAGTGAATTATGGGGCGTGACCTGCCACTCGAATTTGGCGCGAACGGCCCATATTGTTCGAAATTCGGCGAACGGCCGAACAGACGATGTTCGAGTTGAACATGAGTTTGACGCGAACACGAAGCTCATCCCTAACCACCACACATGGAAAACCTTTTTCAGGTTATGTGAGCCTCTTAGGCCTCATTCACACCATCTGCAGAGACGTGTGTTTTCCTGCACGCATTCTGCAAGGCAGTGCCGGCCGTGGCAAGGTCATCTGGAGCCCAGGGTGAACATGCCAAACTGCGCCCAAGATGCATGAGCATTATGTGTCAATAAAAATCTCCCCACAAAAATATTGAGCACTAGTCTGCATGCTTACCCCCTAAGCATAAATTCCCCCTCCTCCCAGTACAAATCCACCTCCCTGCTGAAATCCCCCATTTCAGCACCAAAAAAAAAAAAAATCACCCCTTCTAGCACAAATCATCTACCCCTAAAATGTCCTCTCCTGGTACACATATTCTCCCCCCTACCCCACACAAACTTCAAATCCCCCACCTCCAAGCACAAATTCCCCTCAAATTCCCCCACTTAGCACAAATCTTCTTCCAACGATCTCCCTCCCAACACAAATCCCCCTAAATCAGCACTCTGACCACCCCCCTCCACATTTCCCCTCCTAGAACAATACTTACCCCCTGCAGCCCCCTTCCAACAAAAATCTCCTCCCCAGCCGCACCTCCTTGTGGTGTCCCCCCCATCTCACATGATACCACAGTGCTCAGGGCAGCTGCCCCTTTTCGGCCCTGCTGCAAGGGCACAAAGAAAACAATTATTTTGTATGTGTCCTGTTCACGCCACAACACAACACTGGTATCACGTGCAGGTTTTTTTCCACGGAGGAAAATTGATGTAAACTGATGTCTCTCCAAACAAACATTTCCATCAGTTTTTCTGTGTGTATGGTGTGAACGAGGCCTTAAAGCGGAGCTCCGCGGGAAAAAAAAAATATTAAAAGCCAGCAGCTACAAATACTGCAGCTGCTGACTTTTAATATTAGGACACTTACCTGTCCTGGAGTCCAGCGACGTCCGCAGCAGAGGACGAGCAATCGCTTGTCACTCTGCTGCCCCCACCGCTATCCTAGGTGAGGGAACCAGGAAGTGAAGCCTTGCGGCTTCACTGCCCGAGTGTCTCCCAGAACACAACGGGTATTCTGTGGGAAGTGACGTACTTCCCGCAGATTTCCCGGAGAGAGGACTCCCGGATGTGGGTGAAAATACCTGTCTTAGACAGGTATCTGCACCCCCCTCCCCCCTGAAAGGTGTCAATTGTGACGCGGAGGGGGGGAGGGTTCCGATGAGCGGAAGTTCCACTTTATGGTGGAGCTCCGCTTTAACCTAAGAACCATTTTGGTCACATGAAGATTTGAGTTTTCTTTAGTCAAGTATGTACCAGCAGCTGCTGCTGAGCATCATTAACCAGTTGAAGATCAGGTGTTTCCCTGCACTTTTTGTTTACATGTGAAAAACTGATTGTTTGTTTTTTGCTAGAAAATTAGTTAGAACCCCAAAACATTATATATTTTTTTAAAGCATTGGACCTAGAGAATAAATTGGTGGGTTTTGTAATTTTTTTATGTCACACGGTATGTGCGCAGCGATTTTTCAAACACTGTTTTTGGGTAAAAAATAAAAACAATACACTTTTTAAAATTTGAATGCAAAAAAAAGACAATACATAACCCAATTTTTTGTAAAATATAAAAGATGATGTCACATCAAGTAAATAGATACCAAACATGTCACTTTTTAAAATTGTGCACGCCCGCACAACGGCGACAAACGATGTAAATTTTACTATCTATAGGCCACGCTTTAAACGCCTTTATGGGTTATCACTTTAGATGTACAGAAAAGGTCTAGTGCTGGAATTACTGCCCATGATCTGATGTTTGCGGTGATACCTCACATGTGTGGGGCGATCACCATTTGCGTGCATTCAGGACCGACGCACACTTTGCCTTTGCGCGCTAGCACGGGGGGGACAGGGCACTTTGCACTTTTTTTAAACTATTCATTCATATATTTTTACACTGTGGCTTTAATTTTCTTTTTATATCACTTTTATTGCTTTTGCAAGGAATGTAAACATCCATGTGACAGCAAAAGGTACGTGACAGGTACTCTTTATGGAGGTATCTGGGGTCTCTAAGACCCTAAATCACTCCTTGCACTTGAAAGCATTCAAAATGCCAAGATCTGGGTTTTTGAATACTTTTTATTTTTTTAACCCCTTAACGACCGCTCACTGTACATATACGTCGGCAGAATGGCACGGACAGGCAAACTCACGTACCTGTACGTGCCTGCCTTCGTATGGGTGGGGGGTCCGATCGGACCCCCCTCCGGTAAAGTGAGCGGTGGTTTTCGTTGCGGGAGCAATCCGTGATGAGGGGACGGCCATTTGTTTCTGGCCACCCCCTCGCGATCGCTCCCAGCGAATGATATGCTTCCTCTGCTGTGTAAATGTAAACACAGGCAGAGGAAGTGATGTCATCTCTCCTCGTGGCGGTCTTTTCGTCCGCAGCGCCGAGGAGAGAAGACGCAGGTTAGTGCACCAACAGCCCACTGACACGTAGGCACACATAGGCACACATTTCACCCCCAGTCACCCCCAGATCACCCCCCAAGTCACCCCCCAGCCCCCAGTCACAGTGTCACTGATTGCAGTGATAATTTTTTTTCTGATCGCTGCATTTAGTGTCATCTGTGACAGTAAAAAGTTGCAGGGAAGCTAGGTTTAGGCCCCTTTAGGTCCAGGGTAGCCCCCTAACCCCCCCTAATAAAGGTTTAACCCCTTGACTGCCCCCCAGGTAACCCTTTCATCCCCTATCACCAGCGTCACTAAGCGATCGTTTTTCCGATCGCTGTATTAGTGTCGGTGGTGCCCCTAGGTAGCAAGTTATTTTTTTTAGGTTCGCCGCAGGTTTTTATAGCATCAGGTATCCCCATATATTAAAGGTTTAACCCCTTTATCGCCCCTAGAGTTAACCCTTTCACCAGTGATCACTGTATAAGTGTCACTGGTGACACTGGTTAGCCAGTTAGTTATTTAGGTTACCCGTCAGGTTTTTATATAGCGCCAGGTACCCCCATATATTACCTAATAACGGTTTTAACCCCCTGATTGCCCCATGCTAACCCTTTCACCAGTGATCACCGTATAAGTGTTACGGGTGACGCTGGTTGGTTAGTTTGCTTTTTATAGCATCAGGGCACCCGCCATATATAACCCAATAAAGGTTTAACCCCCTGATCGCCCGGCGGGTGATATAAATTAGGTTTAAGCGCCAGAGAGGGCCTCCGTCGCCCCAGGCAGCGTTAGGTTAGTGCCAGTAACGCTAACACCCATGCGCAAAGCATACACTTCCCTTAGTGGTATAGTATCTGAACAGATCAATATCTGATCTGATCAGATCTATACTAGCGTCCCCAGCGGTTTAGGGTTCCCAAAAACGCAGTGTTAGCGGGATCAGCCCAGATACCTGCTAGCACCTGCGTTTAGCCCCTCCGCCCAGCCCAGCCCAGCCCACCCAAGTGCAGTATCAATCGATCACTGTAACTTACCAAACACAACACACATAACTGCAGCGTTCGCAGAGTCAGGCCTGATCCCTGTGATCGCTAACAGTTTTTTTTGTAGCGTTTGAGATATTTGCTGACGACAGTCAGGCGCTTTTTTTTCCTGTGAATCTTACTAGTGTACCCCTAAATTTAGAGCCCAAAATGGCAAATCGAAGGTACACTAGTGAAGAGGCCTACGAGATTCTGAGCATGACAGATAGTGAAGAGGAGGTCACGGATCTGTCAAATTCAGGCTCAGAATACCTTCCCGTAGAAGACAGCGGCTCCATGTCAGATAGCCCGGGCGACGAAGATGATGAGGTCCCTGCTAAGGTCTGGCGCACCCGATCCCGATCTTCTGAGGTTGTTGAGGAGCAAGAACCGCAGGTCTCTCGTATCATGGAGCAGAGTAGTACTAGCGCCGCTATTCCTTCTGGTGAACTGGCAAGCACCAGCGGCCTAGTACAGCCTGGGCGTACATCCAGCACTGCAGTATCACGTGGTGACGTGGCGAGTCTCATAAGTGCAGTTCAAGCTGGCGAGGTAGCAAGCACATGTAGTGTCCCGCTGCCACCAAAAAGAAGACAAAGGCAGGCCCGTCGTGCCCATAGTACCCTTCCTGCAGAATTTGCCTATCCTGATTGGGTCCCCACCACTTCTGCAGCACCCGTACTTCCCCCATTCACTGCCCAACCCGGTATTTAGGTGGAACAGCTGATTTTATGCCACTTGATTTTTATTCGCTGTTTTTCACGGAAGATCTCTATATATTGTGGACCAGAGTAATTTATATGCTGGTCAATTCATCGCCGCTAATCCTCAGTTGCCTTCCCTTGCCAGAAATTGGAGACCAATTACGGTTTCCGAATTTAAGACCTTTCTGGGCCTTTCCCACAACATGGGCACACATAAATTTTCGTCAATACGTGCTTATTGGTCCACGCACCCAATTGACCACATGCCCGTGTTCTCTGCCTCCATGCCCAGGACACGATACGAGCAGATTTTGCGGTTCATGCATTTCAACGACAATTAACTTTGTCGTCCACGTGGAGACCCTGAATACGACCGGCTCTACAAAATTCAGCCCCTCATAAACCACTTCAACGAACATTTTGCAGCCTTGTTTATTCCCGATCAAGTTGTCTGCGTTGATGAGTCCCTGATTAAATTTTCTGGCCGCTTGTCTTTCAAGCAGTACCTTCCCAGCGAGCGTGCCAGATACGGGGTCAAGCTCTATAAGTTCTGTGACAGGGCAACAGGCTATGTATGGAGCTTTACGGTTTATGAGGGAAAAGATAGTCAGATTGAGTCGGTCAACTGCCCGTATTACATAGGGAGCGCTGGCAAGATAGTGTGGAAATTGGTGTCACCCTTATTCGGAAAGGGGTACCACTTGTATGTGGACAATTATTACACGAGCGTGCCACTGTTTAGTCACTTGTTTGATCATCAGATTGGAGCATGTGGCACCGTGCGACCTAATCGCCGGGGCTTTCCCCAGGGGCTTGTAGATTCCCGTCTTAGGCTGGGGGAGAGAGCCTGCTTGAAGTGTAATAATTTGCTCGCTGTGAAGTGGAGGGATAATAAGAATGTTTTCCTTCTTACCTCCCTTCATGCAGACACGACAATCCAAATTCGTTACGGCGACTGGTGTTGTGGAGAAACCCCTCTGTGTCCACGAATATAACCAAAATATGGGAGGGGTGGACCTTAACGACCAGAAGTTGGCGCCGTATCACATTGCCCGTAAGGCGAGACGCTGGTACAAAAAAGTGTCTCTATCCTTATTCCAATTGGCTTTGCTGAACGCTCATGTGCTATACAGAGCTTCAGGTGGGACTTTGCCTCTCCTAAAATTCCAGGATGAGATAGTCACAGAACTCCTGTATCCAGGCGGTTCTGCACCTCACCATCCCCTACCAAATGCAGTAAGCCGGCTGCATGAGAGGCATTATCCATATGTCCTCGAGAGTACCCCTACCCAACGAGCCCCCCAAAAAAGATGTCGTGTCTGTAGCAAGCGCGGATTTAGGCGTGACACCCGTTATTTTTGTCCACTCTGTCCTGACAATCCTGGTCTGTGCATTGGTAAATGTTTTGAACGCTACCACTCAAAAGTGACGTTTTAGCATAGGGTACAGCATTTCACAGACTAGGACACACTTACACAGGGTCTCCCAAGATGCCATCACATTTTGAGAGACCCGAACCGTTACAGTTGAGTAAAAAAAAAGTGTAAAAAAAAAAACGTAAAAAACAAAAACACAAAAAAATATAAAATTTAAAAAAAAAAAAATAGTTGTCGTTTTATTGTTCTCTCTCTCTCTCTATTTTCTCTCTATTGTTCTGCTTGTTTTTACTGTATTCTATTCTGCAATGTTTTATCATGCTTGCTTTTCAGGTATGTAACTTTTTGTTTTCAGGTACGCCATTCAGTTGCAGCGCGGATTTATTTATCTTGACAGCAACAGCGTTTGCTCCCACGATACATAAAGCCGTGACTCCAACGCTGTAGAAGGTGATTTCACCACCACAGTTAAAAAAAAGAGCATATATGCCGAAGCATGGGGGCAGCAGGGGCGGAGGAGCGATTTTGCTCCTAATGCCGCATACATACGGTCGAAATTCCGACAGAGGCTTGCCCGTGGAAAAGTCCGACCGTGTGTACGCGGCATAACTTTTTTGCGGGAGGATGCCCCCATGCTTCGGCATATATATATTTTAGGCACAGGTTGCTTTAAAACATTTTTTTTTTTTTTTACTAGTTTTTTTTGGGGTATTTGCTTTGCAGGTATGGTATGGTAAGGTCTTACTGTTATACTATAATGTTACTTTGTTTTAATGTTAACCAGCATTTGCTTAGCAGGTACGCCATTCAGTTGCAGCGCGGATTTATTTATCTTGACAGCAACAGCGTTTGCTCCTACGATACATAAAGCCGTGACTCCAACGCTGTAGGAGGTGATTTCACCACCACAGTAAAAAAAAAGAGCATATATGCCAAAGCATTGGCAAAGGAAAAGCGATACTAAGCAGTGGGTAAATTCGCTGCACACCCCAAATTGTAATGGAAAGGAAAGATACCCCGGGGGCTTTGTACTGCAGCAATAAATATGGATATTGGAAGTGTCAAAAACTAATATTTATTAGAAAAATATTTTTTGGAAGCATGTAACACATCAATGCCGGGTACTGACAATAGGAGAACATACACATGATGATACAATAATATGGGCAAATATATAAATGACATAGCATAATATTGTTGTATGCAAATAAAAACCCAGACGCGTTTCAACTTTGTCAATGGTGGTCTCTACAGGGGGTGTAATGGAGATACTCTAAAAGAGAATATACTGTATAGATAAAATTGCACATAAGACAAAAGAAAAACTCTAAACAATAAAACATCAACCATAGTTATACATATTAATGTAGGTGAATATATTTACCCATGATTGAAGGAAGAAAACTTCCCCTGTGTTGTCCCTGTGCACCAACCAAGGACCCTCTGGCCACAGCCGATGCCTCCCATGGCCCACACAAGGGCGGGGGGGCGGGGATGGAGAACGCCCAGCAAGAGGCAAGAGAACCAGAACCCCAGACTCACGAGGGGTCGCACTGGTACCCTTCACATGATAACGAGGAGGGGGGCAGAGGAGAGCCCATGGATAGAAGCAGGAGCCAAGAAGACAAATCGAAAAATAATATATACATATGATGATGGACAAGATTTTTGCAGGGATTATCTGCATTGTATGTCAACATGAATTAATTTAAATTTAATTAAACTCTATTGAAGGTAGTGAGACCGTGATAGGGTGCATATGTGAACAATGAAACTAATGAGTGCTTAAAGAGGAGAATGGTGAATGGGATTGGCCAAGAAGGTGTAGTGAAGAATAAAAATGGAGGGTGGGGGAAGGGGTAATGGGAAAAGGAGGAAGTGAAAAAGAAAAGAGATGAAGTGAAAGAGATAAAAAGTGAAAAACTGAGTGACAGAAGAAAAGAAAAACAGGAAACAAATCAAATAAAAATGAGAGATGTGAAAAAAAGAGAAGAGAAGGAGGAAAGAAAAAAAGAGGAAAAAATGAAATATGTGTACTGTGATTATATGTAATATGTGTGACGTAAGTGAGTGTGCAAGAATAAGTGTGGTGAAAAATGTACAATAAAAAATTATATGAATATGTAAATGAGTAAAGAAAGGAAAAGAAGACATAGAAAAAGATAATGAAAAAAATGCAGATGAAGTTCGTGGTGCAGGGCTGTGTGCGTAATGTGAAAGCAAAGTAAGAAGGGGAAGGTGAGGTGGTGAGAATGTAATGGCATTCGTGTGTGGTGATTGTTTGCAAGCAAAAAGAAGGAGTGAAAAAAAGGGGGGGGGGGGTTGTGCATTGGGAACAGTGCCGGGTGACCTCCAAAGGTGAAATGTGAAGAAGACAATAGGGAGGTGTGAAGAGAGAAAAATTATTATATATACCTGGGCTATTGGTTTGAAAGGTGATTCCTCAAAGGAGGAAAGGGATAAAAGATTTTGTAGAGCGGGCCCCAGGAGAGGGTTCCAATCAATGTATAGTCAATGGTGCCTAGAACTGAGGAGATCTATTAAGAAAATATAAGAGTATATAGAGTTACAGTGTGCTAATGGACAGAGCTCCGGTGAAGGGCCATATGAAAATAGAGCGTTACCTACTTGACACCTGATACCGTGTAAGGTCTGTCCATGCTGATAACTGTCTAGACTCAAAGGAGGGTCTCCAGAGAGCCGGCGATTTATCTGTATGGAAGAGTGGGCGTGCCCAATGAGTGCCAGGTCACATGGCTCCGTAGGCCCCCCACATGGAATTCCCCTCCCCCTCTTGCCCCCACCTGAGACGTCAACATGCGGGGGGACAGGAGGCCGCCTAAGCGGCCCGTGTGCGGCCTCCCCGGCGTTCCAGAAGGAGAACCCCAACACAGTCGTCACTTCCGCCGCCAAACGGCGTGACGCAGCGGCATCCCACGCACAGTGCACTGCACATGCGCGGCAAAACAGTGGCGCCCGGAAAGATCACGGGACGCCGCCGGCAGGTATTAGCTCCCTCAAGCGGAGCCTCACCCAGCTGTGCTGACATGGAGCCGTCAGGAAAGTGAAGTTTTAGCGTAGGGTACAGCATTTCACAGACTAGGACGCACTTACACAGGGTCTCCCAAGATGTCATCGCATTTTGAGAGACCCGAACAGTTACAGTTGTTAAAGTTACAAAAAAAAGTGTAAAAAAGAAAAAAAAACGTAAAAAAACCCCCACAAAATATATATAAAAAAAAAAAAAAAAAATAGTTGTTGTTTTATTGTTCTCTCACTCTCTCTATTTTCTCTCTATTGTTCTGCTTGTTTTTACTGTATTCTATTCTGCAATGTTTTATCATGCTTGCTTTTCAGGTATGTAATTCTTTGTTTTCAGGTGCGCCATTCAGCTGCAGCGTGGAATTATTTATCTTGACAGCAACAGCGTTTGCTCCCACGATACATAAAGCAGTGACTCCAGTGCTGTAGGAGGTGATTTCACCACCACAGTTAAAAAAAAGAGCATATATGCCGAAGCATGGGGGCAGCAGGGGCGGAGGAGCGATTTTGCTCCTAATGCCGCGTACATACGGTCGAAATTCCGACGGAGGCTTGCCCGTGGAAAAGTCCGACCGTGTGTACGCGGCATAACTTTTTTGTGGGAGGATGCCCCCATGCTTCGGCATATATATATTTTAGGCACAGGTTACGTTAAAAAAATGTTTTATTTTTTACTAGTTTTTTTTTGGTATTTGCTTTGCAGGTATGGTATGGTAAGGTCTTACTGTTATACTGTAATGTTACTTTGTTTTAATGTTAACCATCATTTGCTTAGCAGGTACGCCATTCAGTTGCAGCGCGGATTTATTTATCTTGACAGCAAAAGCATTTGCTCCCACGATACATAAAGCCGCGACTCCAGTGCTGTAGGAGGTGATTTCACCACCACAGTTAAAAAAAAGAGCATATATGCCGAAGCATGGGGGCAGCAGGGGCGGAGGAGCGATTTTGCTCCTAATGCCGCGTACATATGGTCAAAATTCCGACGGAGGCTTGCCCGTGGAAAAGTCTGACCATATGTACGCGGCATAACCTTTTATGCCGCGTACATACGGTCGAAATTCAGACGGAGGCTTGCCCGTGGAAAAGTCAGACCGTGTGTACGCGTTATAACTTTTTTGCGGGAGGATGCCCCCATGCTTCGGCATATATAAATGGTGCATGTATGCCCATCATTAGAAGTGGGTGGATGAAGGGAGGTATTCTAATGGTGGGCATACCCACCGATCAATCTCTTTTTTTCATTCAGCCAATAGGCTGCATGAAAAAAAAGATTACAATACATGTTCAACAAGGACCAGCAACGTACTGGTATGTTGCTGGACTTTGAATGGTTATACCAGAATGATGCCTGCGGGTTTAGGTTTATGATCTTGGTATCATTCTTTTCAGCCAGCGGTCGGCTTTCATTTAAAAGCAATTATAGCGGCTAATTAGCCTCTAGACTGCTTTTACAAGCAGTGGGAGGGAATGTCCCCCCCCCCGGATATAAACAGCGCCATTGGGAAATTGGGAAAGCATTTTATCACACCGATCTTGGTGTGGTCAGATGCTTTAAGGGCAGAGAAAAGATTACACCCCAAAATACATTCTGCTGCTTCTCCTGAGTACGGGGATACCACATGTGTGGGACTTTTTGGGAGCCTAGCCGCGTACGGGACCCCGAAAACCAAGCACCGTCTTCAAGATTTCTAAGGGCATACATTTTTGATTTCACTCCTCACTACCTATCACTACCTATCACAGTTTTGAAGGCCATAAAATGCCAAGATGGCACAAAACCCCCCCGAATGACCCCATTTTGGAAAGTAGACACCCCAAGCTATTTGCTGAGAGGCATGTTGAGCCCATTGAATATTTTTTTTTGTCCCAAGTGATTGAATAATGACAAAAGGAAAAAAAAAATGTACAAAAAGTTGTCACTAAATGATATATTGCTCACACATGCAATGGTTATATGTGGAATTACACCACTTACAGCAGCAGAATGTATTTTGGGGTGTAATTTCACATATGCCCATGGCATGTGTGAGCAATATATAATTTAGTGACAACTTTGTGCAAAAAAAAAAAGTTTGTCATTATCCCGCAACTCTCAGCAAATAGCTTGGGCTGTCTACTTTCCAAAATGGGGTCATTTGGGGGGGTTTTGTGCTATTTTGGCATTTTATGGCCTCCGAAATTGTGATAGGTAGTGAGGAGTGAAATCAAAAATTTACACCCTTAGAAATCCTGAAGGCGGTGATTGGTTTTTGGGGTCCCGTACGCGGCTAGGCTCGCAAAAAGTTCCACACATGTGGTATCCCCGTACTCGGGAGAAGCAGCAAAATGTATTCTGGGGTGCAATTCCACATATAACCATGGCATGTGTGAGCAATATATCATTTAGTGACAACTTTTTGTACATTTTCTTTTCTTTTCTTTTTTTTCTTTTTGTCATTATTCAATCACTTGGGACAAAAAAAGAAAATATTCAATGCGCTCAAGATGCCTCTCAGCAAATAGCTTGGGGTGTCTACTTTCCAAAATCAGGGAATTTGGGGGGGTTTTGTGCCATCTTGGCATTTTATGGCCTTCAAAACTGTGATAGGTAGTGATAGGTAGTGAGGAGTGAAATCAAAAATGTATGCCCTTAGAAATCTTGAAGTCGGTGCTTGGTTTTTGGGGTCCCGTACGCGGCTAGGCTCCCAAAAAGTCTCACACATGTGGTATCCCCGTACTCAGGAGAAGTGGCAGAATGTATTTTGGGGTGTAATTTCACATATGCCCATGGCATGTGTGAGCAATATATCATTTAGTGACAACTTTATGCAAAAAAAAAAAAGTTTGTCATATTCCCGCAACTTGTGGCAAAATATAAAATATTCCATGGACTCAACATGCCTCTCAGCAAATAGCTTGTGCTGTCTACTTTCCAAAATTGGGTCATTTGGGGGGGTTTTGTGCTATTTTGGCATTTTATGGCCTCCGAAATTGTGATAGGTAGTGAGGAGTGAAATCAAAAATTTACACCCTTAGAAATCCTGAAGGCGGTGATTGGTTTTTGGGGTCCCGTACGCGGCTAGGCTCCCAAAAGGTTTCACACATGTGGTATCCCCGTACTCAGGAGAAGTGGCAGAATGTATTTTGGGGTGTAATTTCACATATGCCCATGGCATGTGTGAGCAATATATCATTTAGTGACAACTTTATGCAAAAAAAAAAAAGTTTGTCATATTCCCGCAACTTGTGGCAAAATATAAAATATTCCATGGACTCAACATGCCTCTCAGCAAATAGCTTGTGCTGTCTACTTTCCAAAATGGGGTCATTTGGGGGGGTTTTGTGCTATTTTGGCATTTTATGGCCTCTGAAATTGTGATAGGTAGTGAGGAGTGAAATCAAAAATTTACACCCTTAGAAATCCTGAAGGCGGTGATTGGTTTTTGGGGTCCCGTACGCGGCTAGGCTCGCAAAAAGTTCCACACATGTGGTATCCCCGTACTCGGGAGAAGCAGCAAAATGTATTCTGGGGTGCAATTCCACATATAACCATGGCATGTGTGAGCAATATATCATTTAGTGACAACTTTTTGTACATTTTTATTTATTTTTTGTCATTATTCAATCACTTGGGACAAAAAAAAAAAAAAATTCAATGGGCTCAACATGCCTCTCAGCAATTTCCTTGGGGTGTCTACTTTCCAAAATGTGGTCATTTGGGGGGGGGTTTGTACTGCCCTGTCATTTTAGCACCTCAAGAAATTAGATAGGCAGTCGTAAATTAAAAGCTGTGTAAATTCCAGAAAATGTACCCTAGTTTGTAGACGCTATAACTTTTGTGCAAACCAATAAATATACGCTTATTGACATTTTTTTTACTAAAGACGTGGCTGAATACATTTTGGCCTAAATGTATGACTAAAATTTTGTTTATTCGATTTTTCTTATAACAAAAATTAGAAAATATGTTTTTTTTTCCAAATTTTCGGTCTTTTTCCCTTTTTTCCATTTATATCGCAAAAAATAAAAATCGCAGAGGCAATCAAATACCATTAAAACAAAGCTCTATTTGTGAGAAGAAAAGGACGCAAATTTCATTTGGATACAACATTGCATGTCCGCACAATTTCCAGTTAAAGCAGCGCAGTGCCAAATTGTGAAAACACCTCTGTGAAACCCCCCCCCCCCCCAAATTGTGAAAACACCTCTGGTCATTTAAGCTGCGTAATGGTCCGGTCTTTAAGTGGTTAATCTGGCACCTTTAAAGATGGATTCCACCCGCAATTTTTTTTTTTTTTAAATGTCAGCAGCTACAAACACTGTAGCTGCTGACTTTTAATAAGGACACCTACCTGTCCTACTCGCCTGCGATGATGGCCCCCCCCATGCCGATCTCTCGATCACTGCAGGTCCCGTGCCACCATCCTCACTAAGGGAAATGGCTTCACTGCCCGTTTCCTACTGCGCATGTGCGAGTCTCGTGCCGATTTGTGAATGGGCGGCTGCTCTCTGGGATTACACACAGTCCCCAGAAGGCAGCGTGCCCCATTCACTAGAAGATGCCAAAGGAGACCCACCGCGGATAAGGAAGAGGCAGATTAGGGACTTCCGCATAGCAACCGCTATTTCGGGTGAGTAAAAAACATTTTTATTTTTTTGCGTAATTTTTTTTTTCAGGGTGGAACTCCACTTTAAGACTCCAGTAATCCGGAAGTGATGTCATGACATCGCAATATAGAGTGGATACGGACACAACACACTATACTTTTTTTTTTAGCAGATCGGATTGGAGGAAGGCCCCCTGGAGCAGATAACCGGGGGGGGGGGTGCTGCCGCTGCAAATTGAGAAGCGGGGGGGTGCTGCCGCCACGAATTATTGAGGTTGGAGGGTTGCCATCCGGGCCCTTGGGGACCTCTGGGCCTCTGTGGACCTCTGGACCCCTTACAAAAATAAATAAATAAAACAAATAAAAAAAGAATAAAAAAAAAAAAATTATAAAAAAAAGGGGGGTTGCCATCCGGGCTTCTGGGCCCCTTACAAAAAAAACATTTAAATTTAAAAAAAGGGGGGGTTGCCATCTGGGCCCCTGGGGACTTCCGGGCCTCTGGGCCCCTTACAAAAAAAAAAATTTTTTAAAAAGGGGGGTTGCCATCCGGGGCCCTGGGGACCTCTGGGCCCCTTACAGGTGTACTGCCTGTACCCTCCTGATGGTGACCCTGCTCACAGGTATTAACAGAAGTCTATGGCTCAGTGCAGGTAACCCGCAGGTGCACTGCTCTGCATCTGTGGGTCAGTTTGAAAGTAGCCCAGTAACCACTGCAGACTGTATACAGCGCTCCCAAAACGCCCTGCCTAGTAAAATAAATGGGCAACACGTACGCTTTTAAACCCTTCTTCGGCCTCTAGCGGGGGTTAAAAGCGCCCCACTAGCAGGCGAATAGCGACGCTTAAACAGTGGTAAAGCGCTGCTAAAACGAGCGGCGATTTACCGCTGAGGCACGGCGGCCCCAGTGTGAAAGGGGTCTTAGATACAGATGATTATCGTCACACCATGTGACAAAGTTCTCCACCACAGTCCTATACTCAGTCTCTTCCCCATCTCTGTTACATCCCATTGCCACAGAATCATCAGAAGAAGACAAGACTCTGTCTGGTAACTAAAATCTGTGGTATAAACAGTAAAGAGGAAAGGAGAGAGAACTGTGTTGTCCCTGTGGAACCCCAATATTGCTGATCACCTGATCTGACACACAGGGGGTGATTTACTAACAACAGTGCGCTGCGCCGGTTCATACCTTAATTGGTGCGCCGGATAAATCATTAATTGGGCGCGTGAACCGGCGGCGCATTGTGATAGTAAATAAAAATCTCAGTGGCGCTTCTGTCTCTATTCAAAATGAATGGTTCCCTATAAGTGCCCATTGATTTGAATAGAGGTCGCACCAGAAGTCGGATCAAGACGATCCGACTTGCGGGGCAACTTGTGTGTCGGTTCGCACAGGGGCAGCGTTACTTTGCGAGGCAACTTGGACATGACTTGAGCGTGAAGCACACGCTCAAGTCGTGTCCTGGAGGCGACTTGAAGTCGCCTCCAGTACAGGCTTCTTTGCCAGTACCTGCCCGCGAGAATGTTTCCAGCATGATCCCATCGTGCTGGTTCTCGGCGACAGGGTACTGCAAACCTCACGCTCGCTGTCCCCTGTGTTTGGTATGAATCATGAAGGAGACATCCACGCCAAATTAAAAAAAAAAAAGGCATGGGTTCCCCTCCAAGAGCATACCAGGCCCTTAGGTCTGGTATGGATTTCAAGGGGAACCCCCTACGCCGAAAAAACGGCGTGGGGGTTCCGCCAGGATCCGAGTACGCAGCCCGGTCTGTCAGGAAGGGGGGACGAGCGAACGTCCCCCCCTCCTAGACCATACCAAGCCACATGCCCTCAACATGGGGGGGGTGCGTGTTTTGATGTTGATGTTGATGTTGATGGGGACAAGGGCCTCTTCCCGACAACCCTGGCCGTTGGTTGTCGGGGTCTGTCACGTCATACAGGAGCGGGGTCACCGGGTGGCATCACCCGGTGGCTATGCCCCATACCTATATAAGTCATTGCGCTCCGCGCACACGGCATTGTAGCGGCAAAGAGCGACGAGGCTACATCGGGCGGAGAGAAGAGGGACGAAGACGACGATGAAGACCGGGACCTGCTAGCAAAAGAGCTGGAAGAAGAGAGTGGAGGCGCTTGGCAGAAGGCAGAAAGAACCTGAGAGCGGGAGAAGAACCAGAGAGCGCGCAGACGACACCAGAGAGCAGAAGAAGAGACCCCCGAAGTCAGAAGAAGACCCACGAAGTCGGGGGGCTTCCAGATTTCGATAAGCCCCCCGCCCGCAGACCCCGACAACCGACAGCCAGGGTTGTCGGGAAGAGGCCCTTGTCCCCATCAACAAAGCACCAACCCCCCCATGTTGAGGGCATGTGGCTTGGTATGGTCTGGGGGGGGGGGCGCTCGCTCACCCCCTTTCCTGACCTGCTGGGCTGCGTGCTCAGATAAGGGTCTGGTATGGATTTTGGGAGGACCCCCACGCCATTTTTTTTATTTTGGTGTGTGGGGTCCCCTCTGAATCCATACTAGACCCAAGGGCCTGATATGGACCTGGGGGGGGGGACCCCACGCTGTTTTTTTCTCAATTTTTTTTTTATAGCCGGCAATGTTTCTTTTTTTACATTTCCTTTAACAACAAGCTATAAACAGGTTAAAAAAAACGCAAATCGAGACAAAATCGCGGTTAAAACACGGCAAAATCGCGGTACTTGCGTTTTGGATGCGGGTCCATTGAATTCTATTACATGCAAAACGCTGTTTTTTGCGGGGAAAAAAAGTCCCCGACCCTTTCCAAAAACGCAGAGGCACAAAAATGCATTGATGTGAACATGTTCCATAGGAACCCATGTTAAAAAATTTCCCTGCATTTCTGCAAAATGCACCAAAAAACGCATTAGTGCGAATCATGCCTTACAGACCGTTTCTTAAAACATCCGTGGGCATGAGGCCTAAGAAAAAAGAGGGGGGAAAAAAAGCACTGGACTGCATCACAAACACGCATGCAGAAAAGCACCTGGAACGCATCCGGACTGCATCTCCAAGGTGTGAACTGGCCCTTAGGCAGTTGCGTTTAACCTCATTTTTCAGAAAGCAAAAAAATGCATTCAGACGCCAAAGATTTCCACGTTTCAGATGCCAAACGCGCCTAAACGCGGAAACGTGTTTAGCCGAGTTTTCGTTTTTTAAGCGTTTTTAAAGGTGACCGATTTTTTTACATTGAAAAACTCAAAAATGATGGCAAATGATGAAAAACTATTAAAAATATATATAAAAAAAACTGTAATTGCTTGCATTGCATTGTGGACAATCCACAACTTGTGGCAGGTGACGTGGCCAGGTGACGTGGCAGGTGACATGGCCAGGTGACGTGTCAAGTGAACAATCCACAACTTGTGGCAGGTGACGTGGCAAGTGGACAATCCACAATTTGTAGCAAGTGATGTGGCAAGTGACACGCTAAATACAAGTACACTGCTGCTCTCTCAGCTGCTGCTACTCACTCTGGTCTCACAAAATAGCTGAAATGGTTAATAATACAGTTTTTTGAGCTTAGGGCGGGTCCTTATGATGTTTCCTAACTAAACGCTTATAGACGCAAATGCGGTAAAACGCGGCATGCAAACGCGGCAAAACGCGTGTTTCTAAACGCCAATTTCAACCTTAGTTCAGAAGACTTTGCACCAGCGTCCCGTGTACATGAAGCCTAAAATTGGCTATGCCATTTACAGCTCAAAAACGCCACGGTGGGCATGAGGCCATAGGCTAACATGGAGAGGCATTTTTCAGCTGCAAGAAATGCTCAAACAAGCAGCTGGAAAAACGTACGTGTGCATGTAGCCTTATATTAACCACTTGCTTACTGGGCACTTAAACCCTCTTCCTGCCCAGACCAATTTTCAACTTTCAGCGCTGATGCACTTTGAATGACAATTGCGCGGTCATACAACACTGTAACCCAATGAAAATGTAATCATTTTTTCACACAAATAGAGCTTTCTTTTGGTGCTATTTGATCACCTCTGTGTTTGTTTTTTGTTTTTTTTCTATAAATACTAAAGACCGACTAAAAAATAAAAATTAGGATATTTTAATATTTCGTTTGAAAATTTTAAAAAAAGGTAGTTTTTCTCCTTCATTGATGTACACTGATGAGACAGCACTGATGGGCACCGATAAGGTGGCAAGGGTGGGCACTGAGAGGTGGCATTGCTAGGTGGCAATGATAGTTGGCAGTGATGGGCACTGATAGGCACCAGTGGTGGGCATTGATAGGTGGCGCTGGCAGGGGCTACTGATTGTCA
This sequence comes from Rana muscosa, assembly GCA_029206835.1. Lineage (NCBI taxonomy): Eukaryota > Metazoa > Chordata > Amphibia > Anura > Ranidae > Rana > Rana muscosa. The sequence goes on from CM055116.1 coordinate 441,608,413, forward strand.
CAGATGATGCAAAATTGCCTCTTACTCTTCGGGCCCGATGTCCCTTGCACATAAGCCGGTGATTGCCTTTTTTTATGCTCACGCTGTCAGCACAAGGAGAAAACAAAAACCATTACCGAGCTTTTGTTTACATCACGTGATCAGCTGTCATTGGCTGACAGCTGATCACGTGGTAAGGGTCTGTCATCACCCGAGTCACAGTGACTCGGTGAACACAGCGCACGCGCGAAGGGGAGGACATCTATTGACGGACTCCCGGCAATTGAGGACCGTGCTGTGGCCGTCGATCAGCTATAGCGCTGATCTCAAGTGGTTAAAGAGGGTCTAAACGGGCCATTGACATGCATCACAATTGAACTTAGGAATGTGTCTTTGCAAAGTTAAACTAAATGAAATCCTTTCTTATTTTTGCTTGGGGAGAGAGTGCAGAGGGATTAGAAGTCTGGACAGTTTTTGGGGATGTCTGCACCCCTGATAGGGTGAAGACAACTCCCAAATTTGCCCACTTTATCCTTCCAAATAATTCACTTCCTGTCACATAGCCACACAGGAAGTGAGGGTAAATCCCTACCAATGTCTTTCCTTGGAGACACACAGGTCAATCTAAATAGTTTCCCCATTATGTACATTGCACTCCAGCATTTTGCTGGGTACACCCCAAATTATTAGGTATTTTGGACTTTGGGGTTATTTACTAAAGGCAAATTCACTTTGCACTACAAGTGCACTTGCTGGATATCCGAGGGGGACATGCAAGGAAACAAAAAACACCATCTTTGCTTCTACATGATTGGATGTTAAAATCACCAGTGCTACCCCTCAGATTTTCAGCAACTACACTTGTACTGCAGAGTGGATTTGCCTTTACTAAACCCCAAACTACCTAATGATTTGGGGTGTACACAACAAAGTGCTAGAGTGCAATTTGCTTAACCACTTAACGACCGCCCACTGTAAATATACGTCAGCAGAATGGCACCGACAGGCAGAATCACGTATACGTGATTGCCTTTGTATAGCTGGGGGGTCCGATCGGACCCCCCTTCTTTACAGTGGGTGGTCGTTTTACCTTCGGGAGCGATCCGGCATGAGGGGACGGCCGTTCGATTCCGGCCACCCCCTCTCGATCGCTCCCGGCGAATGAGAGAGCTTCCCCTGCCTGCCAGGAAGGAGGAAGTGATGTCATCTCTCCTGCGGCGCTCACATATACCGAGCGCCGTACAGGAGAAGATGTAGGTTAGTACACAAAACAGCACACTGACACCAGGACACATGGGCACATAAATCGCCCCCCCAGGCCCCCCCAGACACCCCCAGATCACCCCCAGCCCCCAGTCACAGTGTCACTGATTGCAGTGACCATTTAATTAGTGATCACTGCAATCAGTGACATTTGTGACTGTAAAAGTGTCACTACATTTAGTTTTAGGTCCAGTGTAGCCCCCTAACCCCCCCTAATAAAGGTTTAAACCCCTGATCACCCCCCAGATAACCCTTTCACCCCCTAGCACCGCCGTCGCTATGCGATCATTTTTCTGATCGATGTCTTAGCGTCGGTGATGCTGATCGGTAGCCAGTAATTTTTTTTAGGTTCGCCGCAGGTTTTTATAGCGTCGGGTACCCCCATATATTACCTAATAAAGGTTTAACCCCCTTGATCGCCCCCCAGGTAACCCTTTCACCCCCTATCACCACTGTCACTAAGCGATAATTTTTCTGATCGATGTCTTAGCGTTGGCGATGCTGATCGGTAGCCAGTAATTTTTTTTAGGTTCGCCGCAGGTTTTTATAGCGTCGGGTACCCCCATATATTACCTAATAAAGGTTTAACCCCCTTGATCACCCCCCAGGTAACCCTTTCACCCCCTAGCACCGCCGTCGCTATGCGATCATTTTTATGATCGATGTCTTAGCGTCGGTGATGCTGATCGGTAGCCAGTAATTTTTTTTAGGTTCGCCGCAGGTTTTTATAGCGTCGGGTACCCCCATATATTACCTAATAAAGGTTTAACCCCCTTGATCGCCCCCCAGGTAACCCTTTCACCCCCTATCACCACTGTCACTAGACGATAATTTTTCTGATCGATGTCTTAGCGTCGGCGATGCTGATCGGTAGCCAGTAATTTTTTTTAGGTTCGCCGCAGGTTTTTATAGCGTCGGGTACCCCCATATATTACCTAATAAAGGTTTAACCCCCTTGATCACCCCCCAGGTAACCCTTTCACCCCCTAGCACCGCCGTCGCTATGCGATCATTTTTCTGATCGATGTCTTAGCGTCGGTGATGCTGATCGGTAGCCAGTAATTTTTTTTAGGTTCGCCGCAGGTTTTTATAGCGTCAGGTACCCCCATATATTATCTAATAAAGGTTTAACCCCCTGATCGCCCCCCAGGTAACCCTTTCACCCCCTATCACCACTGTCGCTAAGCGATCGTTTTTATGATCGTTGTCTTAGTGTCGGTGATGCCGATAGGTAGCCAGTAATTTTTTTTTAGGTTCGCCGTCAGGTTTTTATAGCGTCAGGTACCCCCATATATTACCTAATAAAGGTTTTAACCCCCTAATTGCCCCTAGTTAACCCTTTCACCAGTGGTCATCATATAAGTGTTACGGGTGACGCTGGTTAGTTAGTTTGCTTTTTATAGTGTCAGGGCACCCGCCGTATATAACCCAATAAAGGTTTAACCCCCTGATCGCCCGGCGGGTGATATCAATTAGGTTTTAGCGTCAGAGAGGGTCTGCGTCACACCCCAGGCAGCGTCAGGTTAGTGCCAGTAGCGCTAACACCCACGCGTGAAGCATACACCCCCCTTAGTGGTATAGTATCTGATCAGCTCAATATCTGATCTGATCAGATCTATACTAGCGTCCCCAGCAGTTTAGGGTTCCCAAAAACGCAGTGTTTGCGGGATCAGCCCAGATACCTGCTAGCACCTGCGTTTTGCCCCTCCGTCCAGCCCAGGCCACCCAAGTGCAGTATCGATCGATCACTGTCACTTACAAAACAAAAACACACATAACTGCAGCGTTCGCAGAGACAGGCCTGATCTCTGCGACTCCAGTGCTGTAGGAGGTGATTTCACCACAACAGTTAAAAAAAAAAAAAAGCATATATGCCGAAGCATTGGGGCAGCAGGGGCGGAGGAGTGATTTTGCTCCTAATGCCGCGTACATACGGTCGAAATTCCGACGGAGGCTTGCCCGTGGAAAAATCTGACCATGTGTACGCGCATAACTTTTGCGAGAAGATGCCCCCATGCTTCGGCATATATAAATGGTGCATGTATGCCCATCATTAGAAGTGGGTGGATGAAGGGCTGTATTCTAATGGTGGGCATACCCACCGATCAATCTTTTTTTTTCGTTCAGCCAACAGGCTGCATGAAAAAAAAGATTACAATACATGTCCAACAAGGACCAGCAACGTACTGGTATGTTGCTGGACTTTGAATGTTTATACCAGAATGATGCCTGCAGGTTTAGGTATCATCTTGGTATCATTCTTTTCAGCCAGCGGCCGGCTTTCATGTAAAAGCAATCCTAGTGGCTAATTAGCCTCTGGACTGCTTTTACAAGCAGTGGGAGGGAATGTCCCCCCCCGGATATAAAAAGCGCCATTGGGAAATTGGGAAAGCATTTTATCACACCGATCTTGGTGTGGTCAGATGCTTTGAGGGCAGAGGAAAGATCTACGGTCCAATAGACCCCAGTTTTTTCAAAAAAGAGTACCTGTCATTACCTATTGCTATCATAGGGGATATTTACATTCCCTGAGATAACAATAAAAGTGATAAAAAAAAAAAAATATGGAAGCAACAGTTTAAAAATAAAATAAAAAAGCAAAATTAATAATAAAAAAAAAAAAAAAAAAAAAATCACCCCTGTCCTGCCCTGCTCTTGCCCAATGGCGAACGCAAGCGTCGGTCTGGCGTCATATGTAAACAGCAATTGCACCATGCATGTGAGGTATCACCGCGAAGGTCAGATCGAGGGCAGTAATTTTAGCAGTAGACCTCCTCTGTAAATCTAACGGGGTAACCTGTAAATGCTGTTAAAGGCTTTTAAAAATGTATGTAGTTTGTCGCCAATGCGCGTTTGTGCGAAATTTTAAAGCATGTCGTGTTTGGTATCTATGTACTCGGCCTAAGATCATCTTTTTTATTTCATCAAACATTTGGGCAATATAGTGTGTTTTAGTGCATTAAAATTAAAAAAAGTGTACTTTTTCCCCAAAAAATGCGTTTGAAAAATCGCTGCGCAAATACTGTGTAGAAAAAAAAAATGCAACACCCACCATTTTATTCTGTAGGGCCTTTGCTTTAAAAATATATATAATGTTTGGGGGTTCAACATAATTTTCTTGCAAAAAAAATATGTTTTCATGTAAACAAAAAGTGTCAAAAAGGGCTTTGTCTTCAAGTGGTTAGAAGAGTGGATGTACGCTTCCTAATGTTGTGTATAAAATGCCAGAACAGTTCAAACCCCCCCCCCCCCAAATGACCCCATTTTGGAAAGTAGACACCCCAAGCTATATACTGAGAGGCATGTCGAGTCCATGGAATATTTTATATGTTGACACAAGTTGCGGAAAAAATACAATTTTTTTTTTTTTTTGCACAAAGTTGTCACTAAATGATATATTGCTCAAACATGCCATGGGCATATGTGGAATTACACCCCAAAATACATTCTTTTGCTTCTCCTGAGTATGGGGATACCACATGTGTGAGACTTTTTGGGAGCCTAGCCGCGTATGGGACCCCAAAAACCAAGCACCGCCTTCAGGCTTTCTAAGGGTGTCAATTTTTGATTTCACTTCTCACTGCCTATCACAGTTTCGGAGGCCATGGAATGCCCAGATGGCACAAAACCCCCCCAAATGACCCCATTTTGGAAAGTAGACACCCCAAGCTATTTGCTGAGAGGTATTGTGAGTATTTTGCAGATCTCGCTTTTTGTCACAAAGTTTTGAAAATTGAAAAAAAAAAAGAAAAAAAAAATGTTCTTTCTTCATTTTCAAAAACAAATGAGAGCTGTAAAATACTCACCATGCCTCTCAGCAAACAGCTTGGGGAGTCTACTTTCCAAAATGTGGTCATTTGGGGGGGTTTTGTCCTATTTTGGCATTTTATGGCCTTCAAAACTGTGATAGGTAGTGAGGAGTGAAATCAAAAATTTGCGCCCTTAGAAATCCTGAAGGCGGGGCTTGGTTTCCGGGGTCCCATACGTGGCTAGGCTCCTAAAAAGTCCCACACATGTGGTATCCCCGTACTCAGGAGAAGCAGCAGAATGTATTTTGGGGTCCAATTCCACATATAACCATGGCATGTGTGAGCAATATATCATTTAGTGACAACTTTTTGTAATTTTTTTTTTGTCATTATTCAATCACTTGGGACAAAAAAAATAAAAAAATTCAATGGGCTCAACATGCCTCTCAGCAATTTCCTTGGGGTGTCTACTTTCCATAATGGGGTCATTTGGGGGGGTTTTGTACTGCCCTGCCATTTTAGCACCTCAAGAAATGAGATAGGCAGTCATAAATTAAAAGCTGTGTAAATTCCAGAAAATGTACCCTAGTTTGTAAATGCTATAACTTTTGCGCAAACCAATAAATATACGCTTATTGACATTTTTTTTACTAAAGACATGTGGCTGAATACATTTTGGCCTAAATGTATTACTAAAATTGAGTTTATTCGATTTTTCTTTTAACAAAAAGTAGAAAATATCATTTTTTTTCAAAATTTTCGGTGTTTTTCCGTTTATATCGCAAAAAAGAAGAATCGCAGAGGCAATCAAATACCATTAAAAGAAAGCTCTATTTGTGGGAAGAAAAGGACGCAAATTTCGTTTGGGTACAACATTGCATGTCCGCACAATTTACAGTTAAAGCAGCGCAGTGCAAAATTCTGAATTCACCTCTGGTCCTTTAGCTACCAAATGGTCCGGGGCTTAAGTGGTTAAATGGGGACACTAGTTAGTTTGATCTGTGTGTCCCCATGAAAAGACATTGGTAGGGTTTTACCTTCACTTCCTGTTTAGCTGTGTGACAGGAAGTGAAGCCAATTTTACTAAAAGGGACACAAAGCCCAACCTAAAAAAAAAAACAAGCAGGGGTTCTAACACTTACTTGGTTTACCTCAAAATGCCTGCAATTAGAATCGTATTGCCTTGAGCTATTTTTAAGTGCAGTGCTCTAAATCAGTGCTTCTCAAGTACCCCCAAAGGGCCATGTTTGCAGGTTTTCCTTCATCTTGCACATGTGCTGTAAATCACAGTCAATGGTTTGGTATTTGGGACAGCAATTATCGATAAGATAAATTCACAAAACATGTCCTGTTGGGGGTACTTGAGGACTGAGGCTGAGAACCACTGCAATATAAAGGAAAATTGAATACTTACCGCTCTGTATTTTTTTATTTCCTGGTGACTATCCATGGCAGCACACAATACATGCATATGCTACCATGAAGGCACCAGGTTAGACAAATCACACCTGTTTTGTTTTGACATGCCAATCAGCATAGTTAAGCTGCAGCTGTCACATTTGTTTTATAGAAAACAAAAAAACAAACATCAAACTTTGCATCAAATTTTATTGGTCAACAAAACAGGACTTGGAAAAAAACAAAGGCATGAAGGTAAATTTGAAACAGTCACAACATCTTGAGAAAGATTTAGCAAAATAACGCAGCACAGACAATTAAATCAAAGTGAACAAACAACACACATTAACAACATCAAAAATATTTCAGGGGAACATATCCCACACACAAAAAAAAAACAATCAACAAAAGTAAAACAAACATCTGTTTTGCAAAGACATAACAAATAAAATGCATGTGTTACAAACTCGATAAGGACACCAAATGTACTGTTTGCCGGCCGGCCACATACACAATCTTGCCTCTTTTCAGGGCAAGAGAGATAAAGCTATCTGCAAGCTTTATATAACATAGGTTTGTGTGCTAATGAGGTAATTGAAAACACATGCACAGTCCATGAAACACCCATAATGCAAGTTCAACCAATGTAGAGACTGAACTTCAAAGTGGGTACACCTGTTAAGGATGTCCTTCAATTACTAACCCAAAAAACACGCTCTCTGAGCATGCCCAGAAACATCCAGGTGCTGTTCACACACAAAAAGCACAAAAAAAAACCTAAGTCCCTGAGCATGCTCAGACCAACACAAATGCAGCTAGCAGAAAATAAGCCCTCCCCCGCCCCCCGTCCAAAATTAAGCACATCATCCAGTATGCTACAAAATTAGAGATGGGACAAACACCCCCCGGTCCGGGGGGCAAACAAAGAGCCTAACATGGGCAAAAGTTAGACAACAAGTACCATTGCAGTCTATGGGAACTGACTTGTTAATTTTGCAAGTCCCCACTTGGCTGGCTTATTTTCTAGTTATTGGCCTTAAAATGGGTATGGGGGCCCAGGTCCCACCCTAAGGGACATATATCAATGTCACCAATTTGGACAACACCAAAAACAAAACAAGGAGAAGTGCCTTTAAATATGCCAAATTGCTTAAGGGCCATTTCACACCACATGCAGTCCATTGCGTTTTTTATGCATCAAAAATGCATGGAAAGTTGGTTATATGGTTCTAAATGGCAGTGTTTGTTCCAGTGCGTTCCAGTTCCACAAAAAAAGTATAACATGCTGCATTTACCTGCACTGGACTGTACTGAAACGCTGCAAAACGCATCAAAAACGCACTGGAACGCACCGGAACGCACCTAAATGCACCAAAAACGCACTGGAACACACTTGTCCTTATCTATGGTTAATAAAAAAGAGTGGTGAAAAAAAAGCACTGGACTGCATCAAAAACGTACCAAAAATGCACTGGAACGCATCAAAAACTTGCATTCAAAAAAGCACCTGGAACGTATTCCGGATTGCGTTTCTATGGTGTGAACTGGCCCTACGGGCCAGTTTACACCATAGAAACGCATTCTGGATGCGTTCCAGGTGCTTTTCTGCAGGTGCTTTTGGCGCGTTCCAGTGCATTTTTGATGCGTTTTTGATGCAGTCCAGTGCTTTTTTCCCCTCTTTTCACTTAACCTTGAGGGCCATTTCACACCAGACGCAGTTCCGTGCGCATTTTTTCTGCACTAAAAATGCATGCACAGTGTTTTCCATGTATTCCAATGCAGAAACTGACCGGAAACTAACTGCATGGTGTAAACTAGAGCCAACTAGAGCCATTGGAATACATGGAAAATACTGTGCATGCATTTTGTGCAGAAAAAAAGCACACAGAACTGCGTCTGGTGTGAACTGGCCCTAATAAGGACAAGTGTGTTGCAGTGCGTCTTTGGTGCATTTAGGTGCGTTCCAGTGCGTTTTTGGTACGTTCCGGTGCGTTTTTGATGCGTTTTACTGCGGTCCAGTACAGTTCTGTACATAAAAAATGCAGCATGTCCAATTTTTTTTTCCTTTCTGGAACGCACTGCAGTGGTGTGAACTATGCCATTGGCATTAATGCGATCAACTTTCTTTGCGTTTTTCATGCATCAAAAAAACGCACTGCACTGCATCCGGTGTGAACTGACCCTAAATATCATACCTAGGGGGTGTCTATAGTATGCCTGTAAAGTAGCACATGTTTTCCATGTTTATAACAGTCCAAGAGCAAAATGACATTTCTAAAGTAAAATAATAGTCATTTAAAAGTACTCGCGGCTATAATGAATTGCTGGTTCCCGTCAATACAGATAAAAGTAATTGAAAGTCTTTGAAAAAAAAAATGCGTGGGGGTCCCCCCAAATTCCATTACCAGGCCCTTCAGTTCTGGTATGGATATTAAGGGGAACTCCGCGCCAAATTAAAAAAAAAATGGCGTGGGGGTTCCCCTCAAAATCTGTACCAGGCCCTTCAGGTCTGGTATGGATTTTAACCACTTGCTTACTGGGCACATATACCCCCTTCCTGCCCAGGCAAAATTTCAGCTTTCGGCATTGCGTCGCTGTCACGTATCTGGCGGTAGAGCCTGATTATGCAGAGGACGGCCTCCCTTATACCTCTGACTCGAGGCCCCTGATAGAGTAGACAGGAGGCGCGGGAGTGCAGAGTCGCACGGGTGCCTGGCAGGATCGCTGATGATGGAGCCGGACTGGGATCCCAGAAGAGACTGCAGAGGAACACCGGTGCAGAAGAAGACCAGGAGCCGCGGTCAGTGGAAGGCAGGTACTGACTTGGTACAGGAACTCCACAGGCAGAGGAGAAGATGCAACAGCAGGTGGGATGGGAGCTCAGCAGGGCTCCGAAGGGCTGCAAGGATGGCAGGTGCAGGCTGGCCGGGTCACACATTGGCGGACAAGTCCGGGACAGGAGCATAGGCTGGAGGGAAGTCAGGATACAGGCCGGTTTAGCATCAGGCTGGCAGCAAGGTAGCAGAAGGAGCAGGCAGATGCAAAGTCAACAAGCCGGGTCAGGTGCGGGCAGAAAACAGGAACGTCAAGGACAAGCCGGGTCAGATATCAGGAACAGGTATCAGATACTGGAACGTAGGGTACACAGAACACTATAGAACAGACAGCACTGAGTCTGGGTACTGACCCAGTTTAAATAGCCTGCTTGGCGCCAAGGCCTGTCACTGAATGCGCGCGCGCACTGCTTGCATACGCGTGCACACGTACGCGCGCCATTGGCGTTCTAGCAATAGCTGAGGTTCCTGGCTGTCTTCCACGGCCACCATCTTGAGTGCTGGCATGCCCTTCCTGACATTGCCCCCTCCTAATGGGCAGCCTCCGAATGCCCAATCTGGCCACTTTGTCAGGATGATCGTTCTTGAAGGTTTGGATGAGCTCTTGGGCATGAATATTACCTTCCGGTTCCCACGAGTTGTTCTCCGGTCCGTACCCTCTCCACTTAATTAGGTACTGAACCTGATTCCTTCTCTTCCTGCAATCTAACACCGCCTCCACCTTGAACTCCTCTTCACCGTCTACCACCACGGGTTCAGGTGGGCCGGCATCTCGACCAGGAAAAGGATCAGGGATAAAGGAATTGTCAAAAACCGGCTATTGTAATTTTTAACATTTTTGACACTTTCTTTGTGAAATGGTAGGGATACATTTGTATCCCATTACCATTTCACACAGGGGGGGCCGGGATCTGGGGGTCCCCTTTGTTAAAGGGGGCTTCCAGATTCCGATAAGCCCCCCACTCCCACAACCACCGACAAGGGTTGTGGGGATGAGGCCCTTGTCCCCATCAACATGGGGACATGGTGCTTTGGGGTCACAGACCCCCAAAGCATCCTCCCCATGTTGAGGGCATGTGGCCTGGTATGGGTCAGGGGGGGCGCTCTCTCGTCCCCCTCTCTTTTCCTGCGGCCTGCCAGGATGCGTGCTCGGATAAAGGGTGTGGATTTTTAGGGGGACTCCACGCCATTTTTTTTAAAGTTTGGCACGGGGGTCCCCTTAAAATCCATACCAGACCTGAAGGGCCTGATACGGATTTTGAGGGGAACCCCCACGTCATTTTTTTTTTATTTGGCGCGGAGTTCCCCTTAATATCCATACCAGACCTGAAGGGCCTGGTAATTGAATTTTGGGGGACTCCCACGCATTTTTTTATTTTTTTCAAAGACTTTCAATTACTTTTCTCTGTAATGACGGGAGCCGACAATTCATTACAGCTGCGAGTGCTTTTAAATGCCTTTTTTTTTTCTTTATGTAGCGGGGTTATACTGTTATAGACTATTGTTACATGTGTACACCTCAAACTTCCCCCGGAGTTCCAGTTACAATCTTATACACTGTTTGTTTACTTATGTTCAGTGATGCATTGGGAACTTATGGTACAGGGAGAGAGACACTCCGTTGCCGTGGATACCTAATAGACTATGGTACCCACAGTGCAGATGTACTCCCAGAATGCATCACAAACCCTGCACAGCCTGTTGGGGGAGGCTACTTAAAGGAGAGGTGGGGCCGCGCTCGCTCTCTCTGGACTCCGCGCTCAACCAAGCAGGAAGTTTGCGTGAGGTCTGCTGCCGGAGCGACTAGGCCCAAAGCCTGGGCCTACAAATTTGCGGAGGATCACCAGACCAGAGAGGGATCCTTCCCAGTGTGACCAGCCCATGTTACCCTCGGACCAGAGTCGTCAGCCAACCGACATCTTCAGCTGCTGTGAGAGGGACCAGAGGCTGAGCGTTGTCGAGAGGTCGGGGATCGAGGTACCGATCGTAGAGCGTGCCAGGCGGATTAGGCCTGTTCGGGTGAGCGGGCACCTGCCCAGAATCTACAACTGTTTGTTAGGTCTGTGACTTTTGAAGGCCCATCACCACCCGAGTAGTGAGTTACACACACCGCAGGATATAGCGCAGTGTGTAGTAACTGCGTAGTTTAAAGTTGGCGTTACATTGACTGTCAGTTTCACTCCCAAAAGCATTGCAGGAGCCTAGTTTACATCTGTTACCTCCTGTGGATTACAATTAATAAGTGCATCAACGTTTTGCCAACGAAGACTCCCACCCTCAAGGAACTAGTGCAATGGTCTGTGTCAGGCCTGACAGGAACTAACTTTGACGGGACGCGGGTTGGTATTGCCCGCTAGGGGGAGCTCACGAGCATAAGATTGTTATCTATAGGAAATAGACATTAGTACAATATAAAACTTATCTTTTACATAGTATTGACTCTTGCAGGGCCCTGCAGAGTCACTTGAATATATATGCATATTTGTCTTAACCTGCTTATTACCTTTTATAAGTAAACGTTATCTTTGTTTAAGTATATACCTGTGTGAAGTACTTTATTGGCCTGAAGGACCTCAAACGGAGAAAGGTAAAATATATATATATATATATGTGTACTTAATGTGGTATATATATATGCAGATTTGTGTTACCCAATAGCCAGTGTGTTTCCCAATTCTTTTCACTACCAGTTGTGCCAAGGGGGGGTTCGAGCCAGTTAAGGGGTTGAGAATCAGAACGTAGGCCCAACATCAAAATCAGCAGCTTCTACGTGGGTAGTGCTACATTTAGAAATGTCATTTTGTGCAGGGACTGTTATATAACGGCAAGTTTAGGAGGTGCGACTATTCAACTTATGCAAATGCATTTACGTGACTTGACATTTACTAAGATTTTGCCGGTGTAGTGAACCGACGCATTTAAACGAGTGAAATTGCCGCGCAGTGCACAAATACACCTCTCGCAGTTATAAACGTACTTGCAGGCGCAGCGGGCTGGTTCAGAAAAAGTTACTTTCTCATTTTATTTTGGGCATATTTGTTACTTGGGCAGTTCTCACTATACTTCCTCACATCACCCCACATCACCCCATTATATTGGCACTTCCAGCTTCTTTATATTTTGATTTGAAGATGCCGTGCGCCAGGTTCATAGTGGCGCACTGAGCGCCTCCTCCCGTGCGCCGAGAACACTATAGTAAATGGGGAATAGTGCTGCGCTACTGGTGCAAATGTTTGGTAAATACCAAAACTGCCGTTCCATGTGCCGATGAGCTGATACTCATGGCGCAAACGGTTTGTAAATCAGCACCACAGTCTAGCAAACTGGCAGTGGAATGCATTTACGCTCAGCGCCATTGTGCATAAACATTAGGGTTGCCGCCTTTTCTTCAAGTCAAACCCGAACACTTTAGCGGCGCACAGCAATTTTTTTTATAGTATAAATTATACAAATATTTTGCTACTAATTAACATTCCTAATCATATGAAGTTAATAACAAGAGTCCCCCTTTACATCAGAGTCCACAGAGTTCCCCTTTTACATCTGAACTCGCAGAGTTCCCTTTCACTGTAAGGGGGATTCTGATGTAAGGGAGAACTCTGGGGACTCTAACATAAGGGATGCTCTGGGAACCCTGATTTAAGGGGGAACACTGAGAACTCTGATGTAAGAGGGAACACTGTGGCCGCTGAAGTAAGGGGTGCTCTGAGAACCCTGATTTACCTTAGTGTACTCACTCAGAGTCATGAGAGAGAACGGGGGAGACTTCAGTCACAGACAGGGATGGATGGTGAGCTCACTCACCCCTTGGTAGTCAGCACTTCTCATCCAGATGTATATGAGGCTGCTGGACTTCAAATTTCCAGCCCCCACTTTTCTTTTCTGAGGCACAGTGCCGGGGATTGAAGTGTGGGCAGACACAGAGGGGTAGGGGGGTGGAAGAGGTTCAGATCGAGTCCTCTCTCCTCTCCCATCTGTGTGTGTGTTTGGGGGGGGGGGTTGTTTGTGCTGGCTTTGGGCAGTGTGAAAGAGAGTGTAACAGACACTCTCGGCTTACACAGTTGCAGCCAGCAACCCTGCTGGGAAGCCATAGTCCAGTCTGAATAATGTATCCGGGTTTCAGGCAGTCTGAAACCCTGACGCATGATTACAAACCCGAACTGTCCGGGTGAATCCCGGACAGGTGGCAACCCTAATAAACATGCGTACCTATGCAACATTAGACACATTGTTTCTGCCAAGGTCTGACAGAGAAAATGTAGACTATTTTGAGCATAAATTCAAACGTTCGCGTGCATGGGGTCTATTTTGCTTCCTTGTTGTTTTCTGTGCTCTGGTA